>JANRGW010017357.1:15380-29652 GCA_024733675.1 Psilopsiagon aymara | reverse complement strand
TTTGCCTTGTTGAACCTCGTAACATTGGCCTTGCCTCATAGATCCAGCCTGTCCAGATCCTTCTGCAGAGCCTTTCTATCAAACATCTATGCCTTCTTGAGCCTTCAGTATTTAGAGGGAAGCGGAGTGCTGCTAGTGCTATGGGATGGGAACCATATTTTCACATCAGGTTTGCTTTCCTCCCAAACCCTATTTTTTATACTGGAGGGCCAGATGTAGCGGTGTATTTGGCAAGCTCAAGCTGCAGCAGCTGAGAGCACTTCAAGTCAGAAAAAGACATCTTTGAAACTTTCGTGGTGAACATTTCAGCTATGCTATGAGAGGTTTAGACCATGGCAAGCAACAACTGCCTGACTGAAGATGTAGTTCAATTCACTTTTAATGAGAAAAAGTATTTAGAACATTATTTTTTCAAATTTCTGAACTATGAGTTAAAGAAGAAGTCAAACCCAAGCAAAAGCCAATCTGCTTGGGAAGATACAATGTGTTTTGAAATGGAATTTGGTATTCAGACTTTGTATTCTGTTTCAACTTTCACTTTATTGGTGCTGAAAATGGCAAAAGTATGTGTGTAATTGCTTCAGATTTGGTTATGTAAGTCATTATCCTGAAGGTCATGCATGGTTGAGATGGTGCTCTTTGTTATTTCAGTTTTGTATTTTGGTAAGCTGTGAATTTTCTGCGTATGTGAGCCCAATATCTAGGATCTGGCTTTTAAACCATTGAAAAATGAGATACCTTTCCAGGTTTCCTTACCCTAGTAACAGCTAAACAGATGGACACCAGATATTCACCTTTTAGCCACAAAGAATCCTTTTTTTGGTGATGACCGAGCACAACAAATCTCAGACCAAATGTTAAACATTTTAAAGTGAATGCATTTACAAATAAACAGATTAATATAGATTGACTCTCTGAAAAAATACCTTGCTACTGAAACTCATCTGGGAAATTTGGTCATAGAACCCATGACAATTACTTCTTTCTAAAAATAAGAAATTCTGGCACTTCTGTTGCAAACTTGTAGCAAATAATTAGGTTGCATATTGAAAGCCCTTCTTATTTAGGTGATTCAATCTTGTTTCACAGTACTAAATGGGGATGAAATTACAGCCATTTGGATATTTTTCATATTGTGTTACAGTATAGCATTAGAAAGCTCCTAATGAACTTGGCTTTTACCTAAAAAAAAAAAAATAAAATCCTTCATCCTCTGTAGGACTGCAGCCATTTATAAGTGAAGATGAGCCAGGCCAGCTTAATAAGCTGTGGCAAAGAGAGAAAAAATTAAATGCCCACTATACAGTTAAAATCATGGGCTGGCAGATGGCAATTGCTCATGGGTTTTTTAGGTCAGCTCAACAAAGTTCTGCACTACTTTGAGGGAGAAAAAAAATGTGAAGAGAATGTTTTAGTGGAAATTTCCTAAGCAGCATATACAAGTTTTCTTCCATACTCAAGTTGTGAGTGCTAGGAATACTGCCCAAGAGCAGGCTGTGGAGAGTCATCCCCATGCAAAGCACAAGGGAGAACATTACCCAGTTGTAAGAATCTAGTTAACTTGCCTGAGAAGAAGCTAGAGCTACAGGGTTCCTTACTGGTGAAGAGAGGATAATGACCCTGACCTCTCTTCCAGATGTCCCAGTGGGATGAGCTGTCCTTTACATAAGCAGCCTTCTCTGAGGAGTCCTGCAACTCAGATGTCAACAATATCCAAGGAGTGTATGTCAGAAAGACTCTTGGGAATGAAGAGATGAAACAAATGAAAATCATGTGACTTAAAAATATTACACTAGTCTATGACACCAACTAAAATTAGTTAGAGCAGCTTTGGTGATACGTAGCTATTTAAATGCATATATTTTTCAGATGGCAATTTATTTACCTGCTGTGAAGTCTGTAACATGCTTAAAGAAGTGGAGCATATGGAGTGAGCCCTTAAACAGCTAACTGTGTTTCCTAAGCAGATTAACAAATGGGGAAGACATAGGCAGTTCACTACAATTAAATGTTTGTCAAGGATAAAAAACACCTGCTGTTGCTTAGTTTCCCCACATGAACTGATCTAAGCCACTTTAAAGCCGACTGTGGAGTGGCCCTTATTCATTTAATGTTATTTTTTGTTCCGCAGAGACTGCAAGTGTTTTCTTCTCAGAATTAATTCAATTTCTTTCTGCCCTCATTTTCTTTCTCAAATGCTGATATAAGGCAATCATGCCTCATTTGAAGTATTCAGACGATGTTACATGAGTTTAAACTAACTCTTGGCAGAAATGGAATTTCAAGCATCTCACCATGAGCATTTCTTCTAAGTCAGGAAATTCTCTGAACTAAGAGTATTTACTCTAGCATTTTACTCACTTGTGATTATTATATTCTCTCCAGACCAAGGATCCTCCAGGAGAAGCAATGGAGACAAAATTGTTAGCTTATATAAAAAAAATAAAGAATAAAACTTCTTATATCTTGCATATTAACAAGTAATGGCAAAGATTAATGAAGAACAAAAAGTATTGCAAGTCCTCTTCCTGCCTCTCTCCCATTTAGTAGCTCTGAATGGGGGCTCCAGAAAGGTGATAGTCGTTATGGAAAGGAATGCTTAGGACCGCACAAATGTGGAGTTCATTGTGAGTGATGTTCAACAGTACTGTGGCTGGTGGTAATCAGTGTCAGTGAGGTAGGTGACTAGAAATCTCCAGTTAAGACCAGTATCAGTAAGTGTTCCAAGCTGGGCTGCATCCATGGTCTCAGATATGTTATCAACTGCTGTCAGGGAAAACACACAGGCCTGCTATTAAAGGCTTGATTCCCAGCAGATCTCCTGTGCGGAACACTACTGCCTGATCCAGAAACCAGAAAGGTGGAGAGAGCACTGCACTGAAAGAGAGTTACTGTGCTAAAACACACTTCTCCACTGATGACTGTTAAATTCTTTTTAAACCACATCTCTCCTGGCTTGTAAATCCCTTGATTGTTTATATCCGAAGACAGTACCCAGTCTTCATGACTAAAATAAAAACAAAAGGTGTGAGAAAAGACACAAACACACACTTGTAGTGGTGTGGCACATGATGGGATAGAGAACGGTGCCTCAGGGACCTTTGTGGTGCTCTGGAGAGGCAAGGCTGTGGTAAATATTCATTCCTCTGTCTACAGTTTATAAGTCTTTCTGCACAGTCAGTCTTGACAGTGCTCCAGTGTGCTGAGCAGTGAAGGGCTTGCAATCATTACGGAAAGTGTTCTGTGAGTCTGGGAATCTCAAGGCTTGGCTGTGGGTATATCAGAAATGCTGACAAGAGCTGAAGTATGGTACATTCATTTCTCATGTCAACTAAACTCTGCCAGGAAACCTGTTTGTCTTCCTTGCCCAGAACAGAAGGCCCATTCTCAGCTCTGCCTATTAACACATGCTTTTTCCTAAAGCACAGGCCTCTAGACTGTGCATATTTCCCATTTCCAAACCTTTTTTCTTTTTACCTGGAATAGGAAAGGATGAGGCACTTCCTGGCGGAAACATTTTTGACCAGCTCTGTCCTTGCATTAAATAGCTCTTATATCTTCATTGCCATATTGCTTGCAGGGTTCATTCCTTCTTTGCCTTTCTGCTGATGTAGATCTGTGACTCCTACCCTCACAGTGGCCAGTTCATAAGATCAGTAGCTTCTTTGTTCCTTTGTCCTTTGTGCCAACCACCTCAAACATGTTGAGAAGCTTCTCCCAGAATGAGAAAAAGCTGGTAACAAATGAGTTTCAGGCAGTGAAGCAGACAGCTCTGCTCAGCCTTCATTGGTAGGTTTCCAAGCTGATGTCCAAATTTGCTCTGAGAGACCACCCCAGCATATGTACATTGCACCAACGGGTTCCCCAAACTTCAGTGGAACACTGAAGGTCAGTGGCAGCATACAGGACCTTCATACTTTGCTTCCTGCTTCTATACCTCCTTTCTTAAAACCCTTCCAGACTTTCTTCAATGGCCTGCCTACTGTACCCAGACTCCCAGGTTAGCAGCACTTGGTGAGAATTTATGATCTTATCCAACTTCTGGGGATCAGAGAGGCAGGATGTGAGTTTTTAAATCCTTGCTCACAGATATGACACATGAGGTCTCAATGAGCTTTACATGTGGCCAAAAATGCCAGAGCATTCCTTGTGCTCAGGTACACTTGCTTCTCTGGAGTAGTAAGCTTAAGAAACATACTACCCAGCCATGTTAGCTCCAATTCTTTCCCAAAAGTGAGTGCTGCATCCAGGATCTTGCAGCATTTTTATATACAGTCACCACAGAGTGTTCACATAAGAAGGAAAACAGCAACATTAGTAAACCTCTATTTGGAGATAAAACACATTTCCCCAATGTGTTGCTGTTTGGCTGAGAACATCTGGCTCTGCTCCTCCTTAACTCTCTGCAGGCATTTAACACCACTCTAGTTCGTTAACTGGTAGAGACTTAAGAGTATATCTTCACAGATTGCCTTGCTATTGTCAGTAGATTTTGGCAGGTGACAGTGAAGAAACTCTTCATGCTCCTCTGAGAAAGATGTCTGTAATCTAGGGAGGGAAAGCCAGCAACAATTCTTGCCTTCAAGAGAGTTAATTATACCTAAGCTTTCCATGCTACTGGGACAGTGTTACAAAAATGTGATAAAAATGACAGACCAATGAGAAATATACCCATATTAATAAGCCTGGAGTTGGCTTGGCTGTTGGGAAATTAATTCTAATTAATTCATCAAAGAATGGTCTCTCTCTGTTATTTCTCAGTGGGTACAAAGAAATACTGATTTGACAAAACCATCCTATGCCTAGAACTTTGATTTGTCTAAACAAAATTGCACTGCATCCAAAGCAGGGTCCAAGCCGGGTCTTTTCAAGTTCAAAGCACTTCTAAGCAGCACTAGGGTGATGTGAGCAGTATCACCATAACATGACTATGTTACTCATTCACCTCTTTACATGGGCCTTTCTTCAGCAGGGTTTAATTAAGAAATGTCACAAATTCCCTTATGATCCTTCCTACTGTGGTCTCAATGGAGGCCCAAGGGATGTCCTTACGCTGATCATGGAAGAAAACTCTCTCACCACACCTTTCAATGACAACTCTCAGTATACCATGCCAGATTTCTGCAGGAGCACCTTTTGTTACTGATGGAACAACTGGGATGACATCTCAATGACACTACTAAGACCTGGCAATACTGTTAGATGTCACTGCAATGTAAGATGTCAAAAATTTGGCTGAAAGATAGCTTGGTGTGAGATAGTTCTGGAAAATCTCCCTTTGTCTTCTCTAGGACAGATTGTCTCTTCTGGATTCTTAACATAACTCCAAAATACGTGCACAACAGCTCCCTTGCAAGTGGGAGCCACCATGCCAGATGTCTAGATGAGCAGAACAGAAGAACTTGTGTGAGGATAAGCCAGATTCTCAAAAGCTTCCCATCTTCACTAACTCTATGTTTTATGGAGAAGCCCATTCTTGCAGGACCACCAGTGTCACGAAACTGTAGCATATCCTTGTGCCAAATAGAAGCTGCAATCTAGCGAAGGTTTGTGGTTAAATATTTGCTATCCTATGGCAACAGGTGCATGGGGTAGAATGTGGTATATGACTGAGACTAGACGAGGAAAGGGAGGACCAGACAGCACTGTAAGACTACTACCACCTTTTACAGGTTGACTACTAAGGACAAATTACTTTCCAAGGGCAAATTGCCAGTGAACGTACTCCAACTGTGTCATGTCAATATGCATCTGGATGAACTTGTGTGAAAGTTTACGGCAGAAGACGAATAGCTATGTTACACCATTGAGATTTGACTCCACACAGTAGGGCTTCGTTCCATAGCTCCCTTTTAGACTCCCTTTGTGGTCAGCCTTGCCATGAAAATATCTCTTTACGAAGATCACACACTACTTTATGTCTCTGTGAATCACCAGGTACACAGAGTGTATCTGGCACTGAGCCTTCAGCACGAAGACCTGAGGAAGAAGAAAAACCAAACCTCCTTACTTGGAGTAGCAAGTGCCTTCCAAGGGAGTGTGAGATGAGATACAGCAGAGGATGAGGACATTCAAAAGAAAACAGTTACTTCTGTCCTAAAAGACCTTCATATTTTTTTGAACACATCTCTAAAGCTAAGAAGTGACAAACTCAAGCCCCAGTTTGCCTGCCATCTCCCCAAAGACCAGCTCTATCAATGTGCTTGGTAATTACTCATGAACTTTCTCTTAAATTCAAGCTTAACTGTAAAGCACGGGCTGCTTCATAATAATATTACATGCAAAAGTGTAAAAATGGAACTAATAAACACATTTTTAACCTCTGCTTTAGATCACTCCCACATACAAAGCCCACAGTAAAAAGCCATTGTCTGCTCACGGTAAGTGCTGGGTAGCACACAACAACCAAACCATGGTCCACTCTGCTTTAAAACAACACATAACTGCAATAGCCACTAATAAACACTGATTTTAGCAGCAGCAATCACATGAGAGTCTAGTGAGGCTACAACATTTAATAGGCATTACTTTGAATTGTGGCATTACGGCTTACCAGGACTTAAAAAAATAATTACTTCTGAAGCTGGGTGAAAGTTAAGTTCTTCAAGAAAAAACAAACAGAAAGAAAAGCAACACAGACCAAGAAATAAGGACTGGTTTTAATCATAATCACAGCTTTGTAGATGAAAACCTGTAAGCATGGTTTTGCCACTGTCAAATGACTTCATGAAACTAACAATTACAGCTGATGGGAGTAATGGAGGAGCTAATCCCACAGCAATAAACACAGTCTTCAAAACCTCCTTCTCTTCCAGACGACAAAACTGCCTGAATGCTGGAAAGCTAATAGCAGACTGCAAATGAGAGCAATTGTCAGAGCTGGCTGTGAGTGAGTTTTGACCTATTAAAATTACCCAGCAAGTCCACAAGGCATATGTAGTTCCTGGAAAAAAGGCTGCTACAGAATGTGCCATCAGTTAAACATACACGGATACACACACACACACACACCAGGCAAAATATCCCAGCCCACAAAACCTCAATAAAGTAACATCACAAACACTGTGTTCTTGGCTTGCAAAATTCTTTCACAGCAGCAAACTTGAGATAATTGCTTGTTTTTCTGCTAATAATTTCTTGGCTTTGAGACCTGTCTGGCAAAACGCATGATCAGAATATGGGAAAGAGTTGGTATTTACTGTCTCATCCGGCTCTCAGAATGAGAACAGGAGTGAAAGAGGAGTCATGCTCTCTTCTTCATGCCCAGGGGAAGAACTGCATTATTCCAATGGTAGTGAAGTGGATCCCAAGGGAGGGATGCTGGAGTGTCAGTGATTTGGAGGGAAATAAGTGGACTAGGAGCTAAATCACAAGACTAGGATTTAGGATAGTGTCTCTCTGCCTCTTCTTTTTGCTACTTTTCATATGGAAGCTAGAAATTTTGACTGATATTTTGCTCAAGTACTTACTGTGGTTTCAGATGCCTGAGACCATAACATTCTCCCAGCATATAAAACTTGGTATAGATGTATATTTGCATTGAAGAAGCAAATTGCCAAGATGGTTGAACTCAACTTAGAAATGAAACAAATTAAAAACCATAGAAATAGGGTGCTTACATCCTATGGCATGGATTAATTATCAGATTCTTCTTGCAGGAAGAAAAACAACCATTTGAGAATCCTGCCAAGGATAGAGTGATGCACTTCAGTCATAAGAGGAAAGTAGCACTGCTGATTGATATAAAACAGTGATTTAACAAAGCTTGATAATAAATGTGGCAGTGATTTAACAAGATTTGATGGTGAGGAGCAATTATTTATCGTTTACAGGACAGGATCAGACAAAATTATCAGAGAGACTCTCCACTGAATCATGAGGCTCAGGAAGGACTCCAGTGCATTTTAAGTTACTCAGAGGGTAGTTTAGGTGCTGCTGGATCCAGCCTTAGTCCCAGACTTGATCAACTGTTTATGTCTAATGAATCATGTATGCAGAATTAATCCTCTAGATCACTTAATTAAGATTTCAAAATTTATCATGCTATTAATTTGTTACTTACAATCTGTTGTAGCAAGGAATGTCTCAGCCTCAAGAAGTAACTTTGAGAGGTGTCCCTACTCAAGGTAAATCCTGATGTCTAGTCCACTGCCAGGCAGGAGAGCTCAGCAGGCCCTGGGATGTCCACTATGGAGTAAGATAATTAACTTCTAGTCATATTTGCATGTCGACTACAGAAGTTAGTTTCTTTCAGATTTCGCTTGAGTCAGGCCTTCAGCAGCACTACGGTAAGGTGGGAGCATTGTTCAGATTAACCCTTGGCTACTGTGTGTTGTCTGTCTCTGAATCCACTTCAAGTCGGATGCAGCTATCACGACCAGATGCACCCATTATGGTTGCCAGTCATAGCTATCAGTTGAGCAGGGTTACAGAATATAAAGGTCAGGTAGTGGTGGTGAGAGCACATGGCCACAACCCAAATGAATATTCCTTCTGCAGGAGCTATCAGAAAGAGGTTTTTTATCATTCTGAGGCTTAAATATGAACTTTGCCTTAATTATAAATACAAAATATATGAGGGTTTCAAACTTTGAGAGCTAGCAAAATATTCAAGGGGATGCTTCCATATGTAGAGACATGTTCTCTCATTTTTATGTTATATGCTGTAACACAGTGTCCCCTTACTAGTCCATTTCTATTTCATTTTTGTCTTAAATACGAATTTCAGGATTGTGAAATAATTTACAAAGTCATGCATGGTACTAAGGTAAAATTATATAAAACTGAAGACTTATCCAAAATTTATAATCCTTGTATAAGTTCATGTCTACAGCCTTCCTAAAATCGACCTATGGTATTAACAGATTCCATGGAGGAGTTTAGTAGAAGATATTTTTGCATGTCTCTTTCTGAGCATTAAATGAATTAAAAACAGGAGCAAGGGGTCAGGAGTTAAGAATACAATTTCTGCTGCTGGTAGGTGTTTGCTGTGAGCTTCTAATTAATGAAAGAATTATAATTGTTCATTTCTTTTCAGACCTTCTTTTCAGCAAGAAATTTCAGTGGAGGTTCACATGGTATTTATCTTACACGCCTTATCCTGGCTGCACTTCTCTGTGCTGTCAGAACCATCACTTCCAGCAGATGACTGGTCATCCCATCTGCTGCCTCAGCATCTGTTGCCCTGCTGCATTCAAGCCCACCAATTTGCTGGTTTTTACTACAATTCCAATTTCTGTCATTAGCTGGTTTTACCCTCCTCCTGTCTTGGCATGCTGGGAGTTTAATGATGCTTTGGGATCACTCTGGGCTAAGTAGTAGAGACTAAGCCAATTATGTCCCAAACAACCTGTGCTCAGGTCTTATCCTATAACAGAAGGAAGAGGAAACTTGTAAAGCAAACCAATACAGAATGCTGCTGAGGTCAGACCAGCATTGAATCCAAGTTAATCCCACTTATCTGAGACATCTTTCTCAGGGCACAAAGAATTACCACACTCCAAGCATGCAAAAAGTAAGACAGTCTTGGGCATTTGCCCTTTAGAAAGGTGATAAGTTTTCTGCAGTGGCAGTCCCATAAAAAGGCAGCATCGGTCCTGTAAAAACTAAAGCTTTAAATTGGAGTTAAAAAGTGGAAGTTAAAAAAGTTTCAGCACAGATGAGAACATTTTTTGCAGGTTCCGAGCTATCTTTGGAGAAGCCTTTTTTTAAATTGTGTTTCTCAAGAAAATGGTTAATCAAGCTGACATTTAATTGTATAATGGCTGAAAATAACTTCATATCATTTAGCAAAGACTTTGGTTTGATCTTTCTTTTTTAATTAAATTTGTCACAGTGATGTATTTGCATTATTAAATCATCTTGAACTTGCAAGAAGATTTTAAAACCAATATATTTTTAGAATGACTCATTTTCAATCAATCATCTGAATGTACCTGCCAGGAGAAAACAGAATGCTGGAGGCACAGCAAGGACAGCACTCTCCCAGGGAAGGAATGGAGGCCAATGTGATTTTCTGCAGTGTGCACTTCATTAAAGGGGAGACCTTGTAATAGTCTTCCAGTACCTAAAGGGGCCCACAAGGAATCTGGAGAGGGGCTTTTGAGAAGGGCCTGCAAAGTCGGAACAAGGGGAATGGCTTTAATGTGACAGAGGAGAGACTGAGATGAGACACCAGGAGATTCTTCTGTGTGAATGTGGTGAGCCCCTGGCACAAGTTGCCCAGAGAAGCAAGAGATGTTCCTATGCTAAGCTTTGTTTTTTTCTAAGTCTCACTTAGAAACATCCACTGCATAAATAAATAAAGAAACCCAAACAAACCTCAGCCTGTAAGATGTTAGCTGAAATGTTAGGATGAAAATGCCTTCACTCATGAACAAAAAAGCAAAGTAAGAATTTAATTGGCTAATGTCATAGTTTCCCAGCATGGTCATAATGAACTGAGAGCTTGAAGATTAATTATCTTTGAGATCTCAAGTGCTACACTGGCTGATCCTCTATCATATTTCAGCTGTATGAAACACGGCAATGAGTTCCTTACCCAGCTGGCTCCAGACCAAGTAGGTTCTGCCTTCAGAAAACCTAAGAATGATTTGAGATGGATCAGCTGGGTTATTGGTCTTATTTCTGAACTATTGAAACAGGGCAGTGGTGAAATCACCATCACTGGAAGTGTTCACAAACTGTGTAGACGAGGCCTTAGGTGATATGTTTTAGTGGTACACTTGGCAATCCTTGATGATCTAAAAGGTTTTTTCCAACCTGGTTGATCCTGTGATTCTTTCCAGGACCTTGGAGCACCAGCCGTATTAATGATAATTGCATTCCTGCAATACAAGGAACTCTTGGCACTCAAAGGAGAAGTGCATTCAACAGGAGGCGGCAAACAACTAATAGCTTTAAGGCTTAAGGACCACTTCGTGCTGCTTTCCATGCCTTTGTTCTGTTCACAAGTCTTTGGTGGTGTTTCAATCTCTGCTATCCATCGCACGGCTTAGGCATAAATGATACGTGTTCCTTGTGAAATAAAGGTAGTGTTTCTCTCATTGCATGTTGCCTAATTTTTTAGGCATCTTTGGTTTTTTTCCTCAGGGTAGTCCCCAGTCATCAAAAGGTTGTAGTGAACAAATTCAGCTGGTTCTGAAACCCATTCCTGGCCTGACTGAGCATCAGAAAAGAGAATCAAGTCAGGCACTCTTGCTTACTGCACAAGACTGACTAATGTGGTCTAACCCTGGTTGGGAGAGAATTCAGAAAAATTTGTCAGCTATCAAGGCTATGCAACTCTGCATGCAAATGATCTGGATGTGGAACATGAAGAACAGGCCTTGCTCCTGTCCAAGAACTGCAATATATTTAGACACCAGGGAGCCCAAAGTTAATGATCACATTTGAGTCACAACAGGGTCTTTATTAATCCTGAACTTCTAGGCTTTGTAACTTGCTATGGTCAAATAAGAAATCAAATAGTAAGGTCTTGCCTGAACCCATGTCATAGAATCATAGAATAGTTAGGATTGGAAAGGGCCTTAAGACTTGCAATAGCAAGCAGAAGCAAGTGTTTGGAGGGTTCTGTCTAGATATGGAAATAATGTACAACCACATGTGCCTTTCTAAGTGAAGCTTGAACTTGGGGACAATGGAAGTCACTTTGTGGCAAAGGCTCCTTGATCTCAGTAACTTTCTCTTCTCCTTCAACTGGCCTTTACAAGGCTGGGACAAGTCAAAGAACTACTTGATAATCTGCAGGTTCCCAGAAATGGTTTCCTGAACTCTTCTGTGGCTTTTACAGGTGTAGTCATGTCTTCAAAAGATGGATATTCTCTCTTCAAAACTCATTCTGATGAAATAAACTGGGGACTGCACCCTTTCAAAAATTCAGATGCAGAACTGTTGACTACATCCATTATTAGTTGGTTTAACACCACAGGCATCTTGATTCAGGTCAGCAAATTAAACCCCAGTGCAGGTCCTTTCACCTTGGCAGATATGTCCCAGAAACAGTACAAGCTTTGGAATCCTCTGAACTTGTTAAAAATGCTGACTTTAGAATGAAAGAATCTTCAGAGGCAGTAAGAATTCTTTGACAATACTTCTCATTCTTGTTTGAGTTTTCTGACAAGACAAAAGAATATGAGAAGGGGATGTGCTTGCCCCAGTATTTCAGTAACAGCATCAGAAGTATTCTTGTCATTTTGGAAAATATCTCACCCTTATTCTAGTAGGTAATTCATGCCTTTTGAGGATTTCCTGTGCCCTGGCAAAAGGAAATTTGCCAGCCAGAATTGTATTTTTCCATAAATTGGTGCAAAATTAACTTCCCCCTGGAAACTACAGGGAAAAACCCCTCAAACAATTTCATAAGACATTATTAAAAACCAACTCGGTATTTAATTCTTTACTGTTGAGAAGAAAATTCTCTTCTTCTTCCAGGCAGCACTATTAACAAGGCAAGTTAAAGGCAGACACCAAAACAGAAATGGCACTCACAACATCACATAAGTCAAATGATCCAAAGGCCAGAGCCTACCTTCTCCCATGTGGAAAGAGACAATAATAATGTTATGAAAGAAAGGAAAAGAATTTATTAGGTTTTGTGAAGGTTTCTAGCTGTTCTGATATGAAGTCAACTGAAGCAGTACAGAATCAAAGAATCATAGAATCATGGAATAATTTGGTTTGGAAAGGATGTCGAGATCATTTAGTTCCAACTTTCCTGCCATAGGCAGAGGCACCTCCCACTAGACCAGGCTGCTTAAGGCCCTATCTAACCTGGACTTGTGTTTCCAGCACACTTTAGACAGGGGTCAGCCTGCTCTAAGTCAATTTTCATCATTTTGGTTCTGCTCACCTCCAGAAAATACAACACTAGTTGCAGATCTCTGATTAGTTATTTCTTTCACTACCAGTGTCTAGCTTGAAATTGGTGACTTATGACTGTTTAATTCGTACAATTTTATCCATTGTTATCACAATCAGATAGCAAGACAACTGCATATCCAATATATCCAAATCTCTTTATGTAACCTGGATTGGCGCGTCAACTCTTCTCTCTCTTGGACCAACTTTTTTGGCATTTCTTTGCTATGTCTTGATGTGATGATAAGAGGTCAACTGCCTGGTTGACCTCTTGTTTTCACTGTTCCTGTACCTTCAAGAGACATGGAAATCCTGGTGGTTTATGCAGGAGGAGTACAATGATCAAAAGACACAGTTAAATGAATAGCATTTTAATTTAATATTATGCAAGAGAAGAGATCAGTCTCAGTACCTTTAACTGTGCCTGGTCAGGTATTTTCAGATTACAAATTTCTTCCACAAGCAAAGGCAGAAAAAAAATTGTCAAAAAAAGATTTTTCCCATGAAAAGAAAACTGTTTTTTCAATTAAAACCAATATTCCTAAGGAAATGTAACTACTGCTGCTGCAAAACTGAATTCCTAAAATGTCTGAAGTTTTTGAATTCTTCCATCTCAAAAATGCTGATGCTTAATCCCATTTCCTGGCAAAGTTATGAAACTATTTTTTTCCTATGCATTAGCTGGAGCACAGCACTGAATTAAAGGTGGTTTAATTATCTTAAATATCTTCCTATGGAAATCCCCAAACTCCATTTTAATTTTACTTCTTACATATGGATGCGTTTCATTAGTATTAATAAATGAACTGCTGTAAAATTAATGACCTTTTCACAGCTACATCAACACATTCCACAGGAAACGTTGATTCTTCAAGCCCTATCCTCTTCAGAAATTGGTATTTCAAGCCCTTCCTCAATTCTTTATCCTTATGACTTCCTTCATCACTGTTCAAAGCTGTCCCTGCAGCGCTGCCATTTCACCTCCTCTTCTAAAAAGCATTTGCAGCATTGTGTTCTCTGTACATTAGTATCACTCGCTAACCACATCGGGGCTAAACATAAATAGCCCAGAATAATGTGGACTTTGTGTTTGACTGTGTTTGAACAGGCAACCTCTTTGCTGTGAAAGGTAATGCATACACAAGTGCTGGATGTTGGTGTAACGCACCCAGAGATGTGCAAAGCTCCCTTCTCATTGTGTCATCTCAATTGCAGAATAAAATAGCATAGAACTGCAGGACTATTCACTCCCTTTAATTTTTCTGCCCTTTATGGAAAAAGATGTCTGGATTTCTGATGAGTGGGGATCCTGACATGTAAATAAACAGTTGAGGGCATTCTTTTCTTTTTTCTTTTCTTTTCTTTTCTTTTCTTTTCTTTTCTTTTCTTTTCTTTTCTTTTCTTTTCTTTTCTT
>JANRGW010017357.1:0-15280 GCA_024733675.1 Psilopsiagon aymara | reverse complement strand
TCCTTGGCCAGACCAAAATGTACTAAGCAGTAACTAAAACATTGGTGTTATCAGCGCTGTTCTCAGGCCACAAGTCAGAAACACAGTGCTTCACCAACTACTAAGAAGGAGAAAAATGACTGCTACTGCTGAACCCATGACACCTTTCCACATACGGAAATTCTCACAGCTGTGGAGAAACATGCAAACATACTCTCCAAATATTACCCTAGAGACTCAAAAACTACAATACCAGGATATAGAAAAGGAGGAATAGGTATGATACACCTGAAGAAGCAATGAGAGAACATTCTTCAAGTTGAACAGAACAATTCAAAGTGTAGGTCTGTTATTCCATGGAAAAAGAGAGCAAAGAATAGTCTCTAATCTTCACAAAACACACCAGACAATGTAACAAGGCAAGAAAAACTCTGGCTACATGAAAAGGACAGGATAAATATACAGAGAAGTTGGCCAACTCTGAAGAAATTCATCCTCAAGTGCTGAAGAAAACAAAGTAATCTTAATGATTGCTATTTCTGATAAATAATAAAGGGAGGGTGAAGCCACACGAAAAGTGCTAAGATACGCTCACATTTGTAAACGTAAAAAAGAGACCCTAAAGAGTGCTGACGTAGTCACTTCAGCCCCAAGAATTTGTGACTAAATGCAGTTCACTGTGGAGGAAAGGAAGACAATGACAGGTAGGAGGCATTTGTCCAGGACTGAGCAGCTGGCCTTGCTCCTTCAGGGTACTCCCTAGGTGTACTATGCAGGAGTTTCAGTAGACCTGCTCATAACCTCCCTGTTAGCAAATCATAGAATCATGGAATAGTTAGGGTTGGAAAGGACCTTAAGATCATCTAGTTCCAACCTCACTGCCATGGGTAGGGACAACTCACACTAATCCATATCACCCAAGGCTCTGTCCAGCCTGGCCTTGAACACCGCCAGCGATGGAGCATTCACAACTTCCCTGGGCAACCCATTCCAGTGCCTCACCACCCTCACAGTAAAGAACTTCTTATATCCAATCTAAACTTCCCCTCTTTAAGTTACCCATTGTCCTCTCACTGCAGTCCCTAACGAAGAGTCCCTCCCCAGCATCCTTATAGGCCCCTTCAGATATTGGAAAGCTGCTATGAGGTCTCCACGCAGCCTTCTCTTCTCCAGGCTGAACAGCCCCACCTTTCTCATCCTATCTTCATATGGGAGGTGCTCCAGTCCCCTGATCACCACTGTGCCCCTCCTCTGGACTTGTTCCCACAGTTGCATGTCCTTTTTATGTTGAGGACACCAGATCTGCACACAATACTCCAAGTGATGAACCTATGGCTTTGATATGCTATCTACTGAACAGTCAGCTTGCTGGGAGGGGTGGTCTGTTTGATCTATTTGGTTTTTAGAAAACAGTCAGAATAGCTATTGACAATTCACTGCCATTTATGGAGAGATGTAAATTGTTCCCATGGGGGTCTAACTTGTGTCTCCTGTTACTCAGTTGAATCAATAATGACCAGGAAGATGGAGAACAAGTGCACTTAGAGTATTTACAGATGACACAGAGCTGAAAGGGGCACTCAGGAGGGCTGCAACAGAATTTGAATGATCTTTACACACTGGAAAGATGGCCTGAGGTCAACAAGATGAAATGCCACAGAGACAAGTTTTACTCTTTGAGGAGAAAAACAAATGTGTCATTACAAAAAAATGTAGCCAGATGACTAGGACAGTGTTTTGAGGGTGAAATTTTCTGTCTGCCTAAGACAAATACACATTTTTCTTCAAACAAGCTCAAATGGCTGAACCTCTCTTTGGGCTTATTCAGCCTGGAGAAGAGAAGGCTCCAAGGAGAACTTAGAGCAGCTCCCATTGTCTAAACAGGCCAACAAGGAAGCTGAAGAGGGACTTTTGACAAGTGTCCATTAGACAAGACAAGGGGGAATGAATTTAACCTGAAGAGAGGAGACTGAGATCAGCTCTTAGGTAGAAGTTCTTCCCAGTGAGGGTGGTGAGGCCCTGGCACAGCTTGCACAAAGAAGCTGCAGCTGCTCAACCCCTGGCAGTGTTCAAGGCCAGGGTGGACTGGGCTTGGAGCAACCTGGTCTAATGGAAGGTGCCCCTGCCCATGGCAGGGTTTTTGAACTGAATGAGCTTTAAGGTGCCTTCCAACCCAAACCAGCCTGTGATTCTTGCCAGTTTCTACAATGGATGAACCATCTAGCAGGTGCCACTCCAGGGATGACAATTAGAGTAGCTGATAATCTTGTGAACTAGCAAGGAAACGTCATATACTTGACTTTTGCATGAGGCAAAGTGTTTTTTCTTCAAATGCTGTCTTTTTCAAATGTGCCAGGTTGTACACCAAGATCTTTCTACCCTAGACCCCTAGTATCATCACTCTTCCACTTTGACACCCTCATATTTTTTGTAGCTTTTATATGCATAGGAATTTTACCACTAATCTCAGTGATTCAATATAGGCGACCAACTCTCCTCCAGAAGCCATGAGAAATCTTACGTCCTTTCAACACATTGTGAATCAGAAATCCAGCACTTAAAAGGAGCCTATATGAAAGACGGTGAGAGACTTTTTAGCAGGGCCTGTTGTGACAGGTTTGTGATGTTGTGATGGTTTTAAACTAAACCAGGGGAGATTCAGGCTGGACTTCAGGAAGAAATTTTGTACAATGAGGCTGGTAAAATACTGGCACAGGTTGCCCAGAGAGGTATGTGCCATCCCTGGGGACATTCAAGTCCCAGCTGTATGGGGTTTCGAGTGACCTGGTCTAGTGTAATGCACCCTTGCCCATGGCAGTGGGATTGGACTAGATGACTTTTGAAGGTCCCTTCCAACCCAAACTATTCTATGATTCTGCAATGCTCAGATAGTATGAAAATCTTGCCTGATCCATCACATTGACATTGCAGCAGCTGGTTCTACCTCTGTCCTCCAACTGACGTGTGTCTGTACTTACACCAAGGCTCAGCCACTCATATGGACAGAGGTATCTTTGGCAAAATAGTGGAAGAGAGAAAAGCACTATCATTATTGCTAGAAGTTATCAAAGTTCTGAGTCCCAGGTATCACTCGGAGGATAGCCAGATCTTCTCATTCCTTCTGCCATCTTCTTCTAGGATGCAAATTTATCAGCAGATGAAACAAGATACTAGGAAGAATAAATCAAAATAGTTCTGAGCTCCCCAGTACAAGAAAGACTAGGGACTACTGGAGAGGGGTCAGCAGAGGGATAATCAGGGGTTTGAAGCATCTTTCTTATGAGGAGAGACTGCGAGAGCTGGGCCTGTTTAGTCTAGAGAAGAGAGGACTGAGAGGGGATGTTATTAATGCACACAAATATAACAAAGCAAACCCCAGGAGGATGGTGCCAGACTCTTTTCAGTGGTGCCTAGTTACAGGATTAGGAGCAATGGCCAGACAATAAAACACAATAAATTTCACTTCAACAAATTATACTCGGAGGAAGAACTTTTTTATGTTGGGGGTGGCAGGGCACTGGAACAGGCTGCCTGGGTGACTGTGGAGTCTCCCTCACTGGACACATTCCCGTGTAACCTACTTCAGGTTGCTCTGCCTTGGCAAGGGGGGGTTGGATTGGATGATCTCCAAAGGTGCTTTCCAAACCTAATGACTATGTGAATCTGTGAAATTAAAGTCAGAGCCACAGGCAGAGCATGTTATTTTTGCTGTCTTTCTACACTTTGGCGTGCATGTCTGAAAGAAAACAGACGACTGACTGGTTGACAAGAGAACCTCCAGACATCTAAACAGACCTTATCTTCTTGCATTCCATCCTCTCTCTTTAACACTATAGGATTGGCAGACATGACTTTCATATATAAAATGCCTTCAGTAACTTAATAGAAAGGAACAAGAAATAATGTTAAACAAAACCCACATGGTATAATTCACACTGTAAACACTTTATCTTGGTGCACTTCTTTTGCTGTCTTTGACAAAAGTTGAAAGATTTAATGCTAGGATTTCCCACAATGCTCCTTTCAGCAAAGGCTGGCAAAAATAATAACGCAGAACAGACTGGGCTGACTTCTTAGCTCCATATCTAACACTGGATCTGTAATCATGGCTTTCACTAACACCCACATCGCCAATCTACATAATGTAGTCATTGACAGCTGCTTCTCTTCAATTGGTTTTCAATCTGCATGGCCTCCCAGTTTGTGTCCACAGGGCCCCTTCACCATAGTACTTGACAGATACCTACCACCCCTTATAAAGAGCCAAATATTTATCATCCCTTCACCCCCATCCAACTATTTAGGCATGGTGAGCCAAACCCAAGGGATCTTCTCCACTGCAGGCCGGGTCTTGGACTGTTCTGCAGCACTGAGAGTGTGAGAGCAAACATGAAGGAGGTGAAGTGAGAGTCAGATTGTGCAGGGCTCTTTCTGGGTCTCAGTAAGGAAAATATGACAAAAAATGCCTTAATGGAATAGCTGGCTTAATAAGAAAGAATAAAAAGAGGAATGTTGACAGCAAGTAAATCTTACATCACATCAGGTGCTGGGAACCCTATGGTTGTGCAGCATCAGATGGACCCTGAATGGGTTTTCCATGGCATGCTGTGCTGATTTAATATGTGAGAGAGATTCCACCATTCCGGTCACAGGAAAACACCTCTGTTCACCATTTATACCATCATTCAGGATTTTCTTAACACCATGCAGTACTGTAGTCTCTTTTCCTTCCACATTTTCCACTATATGCTTTGTATGTTACATTTGGCTCTCAAGCTTCTTCAGCATCAGTGTCTTCTTTGCAACCTAATGATGTGCCAAAATGGAATCATTGCCTTTGACATGGGGTCTTGTCCCTTCTGTAAGATTTCTACTAGGCACCAGCACTGAAAGCCTAATTTCACAACTACCCATCACTAATTTCATTTTGTGAGTTCAGCCCTGGCTAGCTAACTGGCCACTAAAGGAGGCCTGGTTTTGTTGTGTGCATTTGAAGTGCTTTTGAGCTGCACTTGAGGTAGATGGCAAAACAAGACATTGTGCATGTAGAAAGCCTTCTATAAGCATTCTCTGGCCAGGGAGGGACACCCCATTGCTCTGAAGGTATTTTATGCAATCACTGTAGTAAATTTGACTATGATGAGCTGATACCCTTTTGTCATTAATTTTTGTTTTAGTCTCTAGAAATTAACTATAGCACACAAAGAAATTGCTTGGATTTTATTTGGTGAAAAACAAGTCAATGTTTTATGAAGTATCTTGTGAATATAAGAGCCTTTGGGGTGTTTAAATAAAACAGCATTAACAGTTTTATTTTTATCATAATTTTCAGAAGATGATTATTTCTTGCCCTGGAGGCTCTTGCTCTCAACAGGGTTATTGCTGCACCAGGAATCATACCGAACATAGCAAACAAATTAAAACACACCCCCCCCCCCCAACTAACAAAACAAAACACAGACAAAATGTAATACCACAGATCAAAAATAGAAATTAAAAAAGTAGGCTTTTTAACTCTGCTTTCTGCTGACTGCACAATACATGTGCCTAAGACTTGCATAAGTCTTCAATTTTCCCACTCCAGCCTTACAATTGGATCACTTCTGAGGATCTCACAAAAGTTGTTAGAAGATGTTGGGTCTCATTTCTTTCATAAGCTGCTAGATGATAGAGTCATAGAATCACAAAGTGGTCTGGATTGGAAGGAAGAGACCTTGAAGTTCATCCACTTCCAGCCCCTTGCCACGGACAGGGACATCTTCCACTAGACCAGGTTGCTCCTCAGCACCCTGTCCAACCTGCCCTTGAACCCTAATGTCTAATATAAATCTGTCAGTTTAAAGCCATTCCCCTTATATTGTCCCTTCAGGCCCTTGTCCAAAGCCCCTCTCCATGTTTCTTGCAGCCCCTTCAGTCACTGGCAGCTGCTCTGAGGTCTCCCTGGAACCTTCTCTTCCCCATGCTGAACCAGCCCATCTCTCTCAGCCTGTCTCCAGAGCAGAGCTGCTCCAGCCCTCGCAGCATCTCCGTGGCATCCTCTGGACTCTCTCCAACAGCTCCACAGCCCTTTTGTGTTGTTGCCCCAGAGCTGGACGCAGGACTGCAGGGGGGGCCTCCCCAGAGGGCAGTAGAGAGGGAGAATTCTCTCCCTCAACCTGCTGCTCAAGCTATGGGGATACAGCCCAGCACACATGGCTGGATTCTGGGTTCTCTCCTATCTCTCTCCCTCCTCAGGACTGCTCTCAATTCAGACTCTGCTGGAGTCACATTGAGCATTCAGCAGACAAAGTCAAGATTGCCACAGAAATTCTCCTGCTTATGGAATATGAAATCAAAAGTATTGTAGAAAGCTCAGGAATCAAGCTTGACAGACTCTGAGAAAAGTAATGGCCTAACCAGCAAACTAGGCCCTGTTTATTTGCTAATACATATTTGCATGCAAAAAGAAAACAACTCACAAAACTGTGAATCCACAGAGCACAGCTGAGGTTTCACTGAAGGAAGCTAAAAACTGATAAAAGCAGTCTGCCTGAACTATTTTCTTTCTCCAGCCAAATATTAGCATGAGAATCAAATATTTTTCAGAGATAGATTAATCTAAATATGCTGAGATAACTAATGACTGAGGGAGAATGCAGGGAGCAATCAAGACCATACAATACAACAAAGGGTGTCTGCCTACAACAGATCAACAGAAAATAGAAGGATCCATAGTTAGAGACAGGTTGCATTAAAAAGCCAAAATCTACATTGCTAGATCTGTCGGACAAGTGCCATAGGACAGAACATTAAACACAGTGAGAAGGAATAAACAGTTTACGGCACCAGAAGCCAGAGACTGGCATTACACAGTGGGATAAATTAAGAAGATGGGTTTTGTTTTATCTTTTGAGATAGATGATGCCTCTCTGGACTCTGCAAACTTCAAGTGCCTGTGAGTACACATGGAAGAACAAGAACTTATCTTGTATGTTACAGGCATCTTTTGACCGGAAAGGAATGACTAGAATGTTCCGTAGCTGTACCAAAACAGCAGTGTATATGCAACGGTTTCTCAAGTCCATCACAGACAAGGAAGGCAGGAACATTGTAATCTGCCCATCTCACAGCCCTGAGGAGCAATCCTCAGTCAGTACTTTCAGGTGGACAAAAACATCAGGTATGAATAGATCAGAGTTGGCTGTTGTCTCCTCTGGTCATAAGCATATCATGTGCTAATAGATCAGAGTTGGCTGCTGTCAACACTCTGATCAGAAGTCAGTGCATCAACAGATTCATTGTTTGGTTTAGATGTGCCAAAAATACAGTACTGAAGAGGCTGAAATTCAAGAACGACAGAGAGGAGGTGAGACCACAGTCCAGTTCCCACAAAGTATGAGAGAAAAGTCAAATGGCTCTACTCTTTACAGTGAATCAGAACAAATGTGATTGAGTGTTGTACAAATGAATTAGAACTGGAAGTGAAGCAGTTAAAAGGATATGTAAAAGAAGGAGATGATCACACAGCAGACTAATACAGTCATCCAGTTGTTTCCATGAGGATTAGAACAATCATGTTATCACTAGGGTAATAAATTGGACAGCATCTCCTAAAACACAAGGGGCACTGTGATACTCCAAACAGAACCAAAATACTGTAAGGAAAGAAATGATATATGGCACACTTCACCAAGAACATTTACAGCAGCACTGGAGTTTACAACTGTGCATTTACAATTATGGGTAAAATGCAATTAAACTGTGAATTTGAAATTGTGCATTCACAGCTACACCGACAAAGAAATTTGGGACTTTGAGGCCCAAACACAAAAATGCTTGTATGTAAAAAGAATATCTTGCCCTTTACTAATAAACATTGAGCAATTCACCTGTTTGCTATTTTGAAGAGACCAGCAAATCATTTTAAGTCCAGCATTTGCCCTGTGGTGTTCTCTACTTTCACTTTGACCCTTTCTCAGCTTCATTTCTTAATTAAAAGAGACATGAGAGAGCCACAGGGACATATTCAGATGGTGCGTGGAAAGGAGACTGAAGAAGAAATGAGGGGCAGGCAGACAAGAAGGGAGGAGTGCCTAAACATTGCAGAGGAGACAGAAAATGAGATTCAGAGAAGCGAAGCGTGGCATCTAGTAACTGTGTTACAGCAGAAGAGACTGAATTAATGCCCCTGCAGTATTATAACATTTGCACCTCCAACCAAAAAGTAAAAGCAGTCAAGACAGACCTGGTGTGAATAATCACTTCATAGCATTCTTTAGGTTGGAAAAGATCTTTAAGATTGAGTCCAGTTGCAAATAATAAGTGGCAAAGCATATTTTTAAACAATAGTAAGTGTGAAAGACACTGTTTTGATTGAAAACTACTTCCAAAGAGAGCTGGAGAAGCAGACATTACCTGCCACCCACTCCTGAGTTGTGCAACCCAGGCAGAGATAATTGCTACAGATGTAAGGAAGAAGCCTGGGTGCTGCTGGACATTTTGCGTTGTCTAGGAACGGCATCTTCATCACAGCAATATTGCTCTAACTTCTTTCTGTGTTTTTCTTGTACCTCCGGTAAAGCAATTTTTTCACACTCACTCCTGCCACATTTTCCTCTCTGCTGACACAAGCAAATCAGATGTGCCCAAGTGACTGGCACTCACATGCAAACAAAATTCTGGAACTATTGATTCAAAAGGCATCCTTAAATTTCACACCCAAGCAGAAAACCCACTACATGGGGCCCTGTTTATGTTGTCAACAGCTAATAATGGGTACGCATTAAGCATGAAATAAAAGTCAGTAAAATCTTGATTACTATAATATTTAGAAGCAAGGGACTCATCATCACAAATTACAGAGCAGTAGGGAGATTCATTTTTGAAGAAGTTCTGCTGCCAGCTTGGCTTCCAAAGTTTCCTGTTAAGAGGGGAGTAGAGAGTCAATAAGCTAACAGAAACTATCATCTCCCAGGAAAAGATCCAAATGCACTGTGACCTTTTTGTCATAAGCATTGGGCTTTTGAGAATACCTGTGTATGTTTTCAATGTTCACTGGTACCAAACTTCTCCTATAGTTCTCAGTGAATCTTCAGACAGTGAGCCTGGGAATAACCTGGGAATAACAGGTACCTCAGCATCCAATCTGATGAAACTTCCCAAACCCTTCTTTCTCCTTTCAATGAGAAACATTACATGGTGGTGTGGCCAAGGACATTCACAATCACAGTGGATGACCTGGATGTACCTAAGCACAGTCTTTCTTCCCATGCAGCACAGATCCATTGGGGAAAGGCTCATAAACAGTTCTTACTGCACTCCAGGCTGTGACCCGTGGTGTTTTCAGTGTAAGAGGCTGGATCCATAAGAACTGAAAGAGCCAGTGCCTCAGCATCTTACTTCATGTATGAGTGTTGTGGGAGGAAAAAGTGGAGAACAAACCTGGACTGCATCATCAGCAGGAAAAGAGGCAGTGGCTTTACCTGGACAGAGGGGAGATTGAGATGAAGTCTTAAGCAGAAGTTCTTCCCTGTGAGGGTGGTGAGGCCCTGGCACAGGGTGCCCAGAGAAGCTGTGGCTGCCACATCCCTGGCACTGTTCAAGCCCAGGTTGGATGGGGCTTGGAGTAACTTTGTCTAGTGGAAGGTGTCCCTGCCCACAGCAGGGGACTGAAACTGGATGAGCTTTAAGGCCACTTCTAACCCAAAACATTCTGTGATTCTCTGGTTCTAACAATTTCATTTAAATGGTGCCACCCATTGAAGACCATTTCCATCACTTCAGGTTACTTTAAAGTTTCTGTCCTCCATGCACTCCCCTTCAGAAAAGTTGGAAGTTTTCCCTGAACACTGCCTGATTGCTGAGGTCTCACAGGTCCATTTGTCTGCAGTGAGAACATCTGTGTTTGGTCAGACCAGTGGTCTACTCAGAACAATCTAGAGTTCAGCAGAAGTCATTTGTGATATTGATGAGGAGGATAGGGTGCAAAGCATGACCACAGAGAGATCATCTTTCACCCTTTCGTCTTCCCTTTCAACTTTCACCCTTCAGATGGAGGCCTTAAATATTTATTCTAGAGCACCATATTCCTTTCAGATGGCTCTTCTGATCTACCACAACAGCCAGCTCTGACTCAGAGGACAAAGATTTAGACTAGAAAGACAGGGAAGGAAAATTAAAAAAAAAGTAACACAGAGAAATATTACATATCTTTTTCATTGCTCAGGGTGGGAACCTTCAGGGAACAGATTTGCTGCTGCTTTTGGGTGCCTTTTTGGGTAGAAACCCACTGGCATTTCCTCTTCTCAGGCAGCAGAGCCCTGCCGTGTGACTATGGGGAGGAGTGTATCAGAATCTAACTTTGACAGTACAGATACCCAGCTATGTACAGCAGACTGATCTGAGTGCCACTTGGAGTTCCAAAGTGCTGCATTTCAAGTAAGAGCCCGACTGGAAGACAAATTTTAGTTGTTTTATCCATATAGTCAGAGGACAGAAGTAATCTGAGTGCTTGTGTAGCATTTGATGCAGGGCAGGTACTGGGAAGGGACTTCACAGCAGATCAGAACAGAAGGTCCCAGTCCTACTGCTCCTGGGAAAGCACTCCATGTGAACCGCTAGTGTGGATCCACATGGATTTGTTATCAACATGACAAAGTTGCTCCCAGACTAGCTGCAGGATGTTTTCTGTCTCCATCCAGCAGTAGGGCAGAAACCCTCCAGTTAACTGGATCCTTACACACACACACATTAAGTACCATTAATGCACTAGCAGTAGCTGTTTCCTCCCAGAGTTAACTCTGAGAGATTGCACCACCATCAAAGCAGCAAGGATCACAGCAGAGTGATGGACAGACCAATAGATCCTTACTGAAGAGAGCAGGAAAAGAAAAGTAGCCCAGAACTGGTATTTGGGCTTGGGATCTGGAGACAAGATATCTTGATCCTGCCCAGAAGCAAGGTTGTGAATTCCCAATAAAGGCTCATTGAGACTCTAGGCAAAAGAAGGCACCTTAGAGCACAAGCCACTCATGAGGCTTGATCCCTGCTTTGCAGGTGAAGCCTGAAGTAATGCTGATGAGCCATCTGCTAATCCTGAACTGCCATGAGCTGGCTGGCTGTACAATTCTGCTTTCTCCTTGGCCTCTATAGACTTTTTGAAAGTGCTTCCACAAACTCTGCTCTTGTAGTCCTTGGAATAGAAAGCATTCCATGCTGAAAAAAATTAAAAAACCCCTAATACTCACCAGTGCCTCATGGGACCTGACAGACGGCTTCCTGTAATCCCACAGGGTGCAGCAGGCACAAAATATACTCCACTGAGTTCTGCAGGGCATATTACAGCTTCATGACCTGATATGTTTCAATGTTGAATAAGCGATCTAAGGACTTCATTAGGTATGTTTTTACCCAGGTAATTTACTGTCCAGAGCAAGAACAAGAAGTTTCCCTGATGAATTTGTGAAGGAAATTTACCCCACTTAAAATATTTTACCTTAATGACGACTTTTATTGTCCTTCAGAAATGCTGCAACCTGACAACTTTTTTGTGGTGGAATTTTACAGTTGACTGTTTATGATGTATATATACACAATAGCTAGAAAGTTTACTTCTAAGCAACAGTATTTTGAGGGCTATCTGATCACACAAAAGGCAATATATAATGAAACGGGGGAGAAGGAAGGCATTTACATTGTGGGATAATGCTAAGATTTTGTGTAGATCTTCCCCATAAGTCCCATAGTTCAAAATCCCAAGAAGCCACTTGATGAAGATCCTTGTTAAGGTGAGCAAGGTAAAAACCAAGAGAAAGCTGTTTCCTAATGCACCATAAATTGCGAGAAATTACTTCGGGCATTTAAAGAGCTAGTTAAGGAATTCTACAGATTAGTGCCATCATTTGCAGAACTCAGCAAGGCTGGGCAGAGAGTGGAAGCTGTACAGTGGGGGCCAGTATTAAATAGGCCAAAATTTCTTACCACTATTTTGGCCTTCCTCTGAATACAATTTGTAGAATTGCAAAGATTTACTGGCAGATAAGTACATTTGTCTAAAATTTTTTTGTCTACGAAAATTTGGAAAATTTTAAAAAAAGGTAGAAATCAAACAAAAAAGAAAATATTCCAATTCATTTTTTACACCAAATTGACTTTTGTCCTTCTACAGCACACATATTGCCTTAAGGAATCTGTAATTTATCAGATGGTTTATACTACAGGCAAAATGTGGTCTGTAAGGGTGTTTGGTTTGCTTTGATCGCCAGCCACAGTTATAGTGTGAATATTAGAAAGGGAGATTTATGTTAGTCTGTCCTGCAGACTTTCAACACATTAGGTAATTTACACGAAAATATACAAGCCAATATGAACTGCTGTGCTCCTGGTGGTTTTTGGAAATCCTTAAATTGAGATTCAACCCACACAAAAAAATCTCAGTGTATTTTTAGACTTTCTGTAAGCAGCTATAACTTATGTTCCCAAATCTCATTTAATTTAAGGATTAATTCTTCTGATCTTTTTTTAATAACACCAATAATATAATAGAGTAAGAATGCTTCTTTGTAATATGAAGATACAGTCAAAACAGAAATTAAGAAACATTCAGCCAGAAGTAGCATGGGTTTTATAGAATGGATTTTTAGGACTACAACTCCCTTCCTCATGATCATGATGAAAGTCAGACATATAACCAAAAGCTGCACTGCTCTTTCCTTGTTTCAGTCCCTCCTTCAGCATGCCACCTTTGAACATGAGCAAGCAGGGGACATCTGGCCTACCAGGAAAGATTATCCCAGTGATGAATGGCATGGACCTCATGCCACATCTGTCAGCTCCCTAGCACTGATGCTCTGCTACCTCCCTGGTCTGCTGCTGTCCCCTCGTGAGTGAACATCCATCCATGGATTCGTTCACAACACAGTGCACAGCCACCTCTCTTTCCTTTGATTCACACATCTGATTTCCATGTCTCTCCTGAAAGGATTCCACAGGCTGTAAGTTCCTTGGATCAGAAATTGTGTCTATGAGGCACTTCTCAAAGGAAAGCATACAGGGCTGGCTCCCTGGCAAAAGCTTCTTGCTGCAAAAGGAACAATAAAAATAACCATAAGAATAAAGCACTCTGTCAGTGATGAAGCATAAAGCAGCACAGAAAAAGGGACATGTTAACTCTCCTGAGAACCAAGAGGTTTGCTTTTTATCTTTATTGCCCATGTGCTCCCCTCACTTACCAAAAATACAGAAGCTTATATATATATATGCAAGCCTTAAACAAGAGCAGATAGATAGATTCTTTTCAGGTTTCAGTGCAGCTTTTCTCTGTGGTGATAGATCTGCCATGGAAATTTACTGCAAGTTTTCAAAGGAATTTGGACTTCTGTATGACCAGGACAAAAGTTTCAGAATAACAGCCTAAAAGGTCAGGATCTTAATAAAACCTCTAGTGAGATTCAGATGCTTTCAGAACACTAAAAAGTCCTCTTTTCTCACCCTCTCCACTGAAGAACCAGCAGTACCTCCTGCTAAAGACATCATGCTACTCTTCTTGCTTTTGCCTTCTGGAGTTTAGCTACTTCTGCACTCTTAATACCTCAAGAAGGGTCAGTCCTTTTGATTGCAATGGTACTTTTCTAAAAACCTACCACCTATTTTACTTTCTTAGTACAGATTAAAAAAAACCCCAAAATCAAAAACCAAACCCACACTTCTTTTTTGGTTTTTTTTTTTGTTTTTTTTGTTTTTTTCTTTACAGCTCTTTAAAAGTGCCAAGCTACTATAACATGCTTCTCACTTAAAAAGCCTTCTTTATTTGAATTCTCTTTCTGGAAGCCTACTATCAACATAGTTGTCAAGTCAGGCTTTAAAAGAAGAAAATTCTGGTATTTTTTTCAGCCTCCAATCAGCTTACCAAAGAATAGGACATTTGGAGTGACATGGGCCATCTGTGTGGATACTCCTGCATGGAGTTCATCTTCTTGGGCCTTTGTATGATGCAACTCCTTAGCACATAGCATATCTCAACTTTTCTAATCTGAACTGCAGTGTCTAACTTGAGTCTTCATGTCTGACTCAAAGTTTCTGTGATTCTTGTTGACTTCAGCTGGCTTCCAGTTTCAAATAAAGTTAGTATTATACAGACCATAAAAAATGTGCTCCTGAACACACAGTTCATCAGATTGTTTGATATCCACATGCCAATTCAGATTTTAAACCGTATTAGTGACCAAAAAGGGCTTAAAGAAGCAACTCAGGTGAGAGTGCTTCCTCCAAGAGCACACTATGTGTAGTCCTGGACTAGAACTAGGCTTGGTCTTTTATTCTAGCTTGGTGAAGTACTGGCACAGGTTCCCAAGGAAGTGGTAAATGCTCCATCCCTGGCAATATTCAAGGACAGACTGGATGGGACTTGAAGCAACCTGGTCTAGTGTGAGGTGTCCCTGTTTGTGGCAGGTGGTTGGAAATAAATGATCCTAAGGTTGTTTCTAAGCCCAACCATTCCATGATTCTATGATTCTACTGTGTTTATACAGCAGCTGTTTGAGGGTCTGTCATGCCTGGTGCTGCTGAAATGAAACAAATGAGACAAAAGCCCTGTCTTCCCAAACAACTGCAGAAAGCAATATTAGAGAGGAATTAACCCTGACTGCCCTTTAAAAGCAACTGACTTTCAGCTGGGCCTATAGAATAGAAATTGAGAGCTATAGTGTGAATGTCATCAGATGGACACCACATGCAAGTCAAGCCAGCTTGCAAGGTCTCTAAAAGATTGTAATGTGGTTTCAGCTATTTTAGTTCAATGTAGCAAATCAATAATAATCTGTGAAAAGCTCTGCTGAAAGAAGAAGGCCTTGAACTATGACATCTGATCAGTGCAGAGCCCAGAATGGCAGATACTTCATTATTCCAGAAAGAAAAGGTTAACAAACTGCATCTGTGGTGCAGTATCACCTGCAAGTTAATCTTCAGTGGAAAGGTAACATTAATGCAAGCAAAATGTCATGAGGCCAAAAACCCCGAAGAGCTCCAGGTCATGCAACAAACTTTGTTTTGTTAAATGAGAGAGTGCCAAGGAAAATGTGGAGAAAGAATATGCCCATGTAAAGTTCACTCTGTCAAAATAAATGGACGAAAAGCTCTGCAAGGAAAACCCTTCTAATGAAAAACAACATAATATGACAAGATGGGCGGGGCTGCACTCGGTGCGCCCCGGTGGAGGTCCTCCTGCAGCGGGGGCTGAGCTGCGGGATGGTGTCAATGGCTGAGAGGGGTCAGGGAGCTGAGAGGAAGCGGCACTGCTGCCTCAGGACCGGGCTGCGCGGGGGCC
>JANRGW010017355.1:0-13019 GCA_024733675.1 Psilopsiagon aymara | reverse complement strand
TAATCCTATTTGCAAATAATCCAAATAACTCATGCATGAATTTTTATGATGTTGGGACAGTGAAAAAAAAAAAAAAAGGAGTAATGCACATGAAGACTAATAACCTGGGTAATTGAATTGTGTTGTACTTTTCACAGTGATTGCCAGTCCTGATTCATGGGGAAAACAGCACACAAGAGAGATTTGTAGTGGACTATTAAGTCCATAAAAAATTATGCAATGTCTTCAAGTCTGTGCAATCATAAAGTAACAAGGCAGTGTAGAAAAAAGGTCCTATTTATGGTGTATTGCATAAGCCAAGAGATTTAGTAGGCTCTTATAACAAAGTGAGAGTAATTAAATGCCCTAGAATCAGGAACTGGACACTGTGAAAAATGTCTGAAGAGGAACAGTTAACAGTGCATATTTCTAGAGAACTTTAAGGATGTGTTTAAATATATCTTTTATCTCTACCCATAAAGCATAATGGCTCTCAGGTACTGAACTCTGTGCCTGGAGAGAAGCGAGAAGGAAGTGAACAGTCACGTCTAGATAGGTAGCATGGAAGAGTGAAGTGGAACAAAGATGTAGGAAGTGCTTTTATGTCTTTAGAGGCGAAAAAAAGTGGAATGTGCTGCAAAAATTGAATGTAGTAAAAGCTTTAATAAGCTTTATGGCTGTGACAGATATACAGTGGAGCATGCTGAGCTCATGTTTCAGGACTACATTGCTTTGTAGACATGTTTTTCCCTTCCATGCTGTCAGGTGAAACCACCCTACCCTTCCATTCCCAGACTAAATTTCACCTGTCTTGTTTGCCACTTAGTTACATTCAGAGGTCTTATTTCCATTTTCTTCCAGAACATGGCAGCTGCTAAGTGAATTAGCTGTAAAGAAGCCTCTCAATAGCAGACTAAAATATGCTAAGCCAGAGGTACATGAAGTCTGTTACTTTGGATTTTTATCTGGGTATCTTCTTACAGGTTTTCATCATCGTGGGGCCTCCATTTCTGGTTGGGGAAGACAACAAGATAACTGCAATTTCCCCTTCAGTTGTCTTTGCCCAGCCAATGCCCCTTTCATCCAAGCTTGGACCAGTGCTGACAATCCCGTATTTCACTGTTCAAACATTTTAATTAATTCAGTGAACATGTGATTATCTTTTATTTTTTTTTATTCTATTGTTTCTTTAGTCATCATGTTCTTAGATGTGGCACTTTGATCTGGTCATTGGTAAAATGAGCAGTAATTACTGTCCAGTATGTTTAATATACAGACCAGCCAGTCTCACCTCTGTGCCTGCCAAAATCTTGGAGCAGATTCTCCTGGAAGGCAAGCTAAGGTACATGAAAAACAACAAGGTGGTTGGTGACAGCCAGCATGGCTTCACTAAAGGGAAATCCTGCCTGACCAATCTGGTGGCCTTCTATGGTGCTGCTATGGAGCTGCTGGACAGGGGTAGAGCAGTTGACGCCACCTACCTGAATTTGTGCAAAGTGTTCAAAACTGTCCCACATGACATCCTTGACTCTAAATTGGAGAGGCATCAATTTGATAAGTGAATCACTCAGCAGATAAAGAACTGGCTGGATGGCCACACACAAAAAGTTGTGGTCAATGGCTCAATGTCCAGCTGGAGGCCAGTAACGAGTGGTGTCCCTCAGGGATCGGTGTTGGGACTGGTCTTGGTCAACATCTTTGTCAGTGACATGGACAGTGGGATTGAGTGCACTCTCAGCATGTTTGCCGATGACACCAAGCTGTGTGGTTCGGTTGATATGCTAGAGGGAAGGAATGCCACCCAGAAGGACCTTGACATGCTTGTGAGGTGGGCTGATGCCAACCTGATGAAGTTTAACCATGAAAAGTGCAAGCTCCTACACATGGGTTGGGGCAATCCCAGGCACAGCTACAGGGTGAGCAGAGAAGAGATTGAGAGCAGCCCTGTGGAGAAAGACCTGGGAGTGCTGGTCGATGAGAAAATGAACATAAGCTGGCGGCAGTGTGCGCTTGCACCTCAGAAAGCCAACCATATCCTGGGCTGCATCAAAAGAAGCATGACCAGTAGGTTGAAGGAGGTGATCCTGCCCCTCTACTCTGCTCTTGTGAGACCTCACTTGGAGTGTTGTGTGCAGTTCTGGGGTCCTCAACATAGAGAGGACATGGAACTGTTGGAACAAGTCCAGAGGAGGGCCAAGAAGGTGATGAGGGGACTGGAGCACCTCCTGTATGAAGATAGGCTGAGAAAGTTGGGGCTGTTCAGCCTGGAGAAGAGAAGGCTGTGTGGAGATCTCATAGCAGCCTTCCAGTATCTGAACGGGGCTATAGGGGTGCTGGGGAGGGACTCTTCATTAGGGACTGTAGCGATAGGACAAGGGGTAATGGGCTCAAACTTAAACAGGGGAAGTTTAGATTGGATAGAAGGAAGAAAATCTTTACTGTGAGGGCTGTGAGGCACTTGAATGGGTTTCCCAGGGAAGTTGTGAATGCTCCATCTGCAGCGGTGTTCATGGCCAGGTTGGACATAGAGTTGGGTAACATGGTTTAGTGTGAGGTGTCCCTGCCCATGGCAGAGGGGTTGGACTAGAGGTCCTTTCCAGCCCTAACTATTCTATGATTCTATGATTTTATATAGGCAGCTTTCTACTCAGAGAGTTCAGACTGATCTGTTTTTAGGAATTCTTATCTTGTAGCACTGAATTGGCTTTGAAACAGAAGAAGGGCAGGTATTGGACTGTATTTTTCATGTGCATTTTGCTTAGTTATTCACTGCTGTGAAATAGATGAAGAATAAAGCAAAATGCAACCCTTTTTTTTTTTTTTTTCACGATTTTGATAATATCTTATATCTCTTAAGAAACAAATCTTTAACCTAAACAAATAAAAATCTACTTTCTTTCAACGGTGAGAGATTTTCCCAGTATATTAGCAGAGGTGAGCTGCAGCTTTCATTAAACTGCTTACACGTATACAAAGGAATGCTCTGAGTTTGCTAGTACTTTGCAGTTTGAGCGCTGAATCTTCATGGACAATGATAAACCTTCTCCATGTTCACAAGACCACCAGGATATTTGGCCAACATGTTGGTGTGGTCTTCACCAGTGCTTTTGTGTCACTGCTTATTTTTCACAATGGTGTAGTATCCAGCCAAGCTTGTTAGTTAGTGAACAGATTGTTTTGCCTCTAACTGCTCACCTTATCTAGTTTTGTCACATTAGCTACATTTAATGGTCTGCTTCAAATCAGAAAGCAACAACCATCTCTGCAACTGATTTTTCCCCTCCAAAGGACCCCAAGTCCACCTCAAACTCATCTGCTGTTGATTATTTGATTTTCCTTTGCAGAAATTGCTCTGTTTCCTTGATTTAGCTACATGAGCTCTCACATCCTCTCAAGCAACAGTACTTCCAGCTGTCAGACTGTGAGCCTTAACCCAGACTACCTGTGATGTACAAATTAAGGTGGTGTAGCGGGGAGACAGCTGGTTTGTTGTCACTACTACTAATGCTCATCAGTATGGTTTCACCACTACTTTCTCTGTCTCTCATGTCTCATGTAGTCACCTCTCATCTGATCTCCTGCACCTGTACTGTGAGCAGGAGCAAAGCATGTGTTCCTTTGCTTTGTTGTGTAGCACAGAGGTGTTTGCTGTTGTGCTTTAAGCCCAGTAAGAAGCTGCATAGTTCTGAGTTACTGGCTGGGCTTAAACCATGACAGCTGTCAGTGATAATACCTAAACATAGTAATACAAGGTTGAAACATGCGCACATTCTAAGGTTTAATAGTCTTCTCAAAAGTAGAAATTAAGGAATCAAATTGATCTTATTCCTGCTCAAAATCTCTGAAATTTGGTTGCTGAGATAAGCAAACAGCAATACAAAACCTGCATATTTACACACATTCCAAACATGCAAAAGACAGCATTGGTGGTATACATATGGATTTCTGGTTCCTGTTTTCATCTTCCCAGTACAAGAATGAGAAGATGATGAAACATCAGAGGCCTCTCTCAAAGAGAGGCTGATAGAGCTGGGGCTATTCAGCCTGGAGATGAGAAAGATCAGGGGGATCCCACCCATGTGTATAAATTCCTGGTGGGAGGGTTTGAAAAAGATGGAGCAGGTTCCTCTTAGCAGTACCCACTGACAGGATGAGAAGCAGTAGGCAAAGACTGAAATACAAGAGATTCAACTGAAATTAAAAAACAAACAAACAAACAAACAAAAAAAACAACCAGAAATGTTTTAAATGTGGGGGTGATCAAACACCAGAGCAGGTTCCTCAGAGAGGTTGTGAAATCTCCATTCTTGGAGATACTCGAGATGTGACTGAACATAGCCCCAAGGAACCTGCTGTTGCTGTCCCTGCTCTGAGCAAGGAAGTTGCATGGTATGACCTTTCAGAGGTGCCACCGACATCATCCATTCAGAGATATGGTGAATGGAGGCGTGAGTCCATGAAGGAGAAAGGGCTTCTTCAGGTAAAAGACAAAGTTTTCATGAGAATTCATTTGGTAAACTGGCCATGGCTGCTTCGGTGTTACCAGTGAGGGAAGGGTTCCACTGCCAGAGCACAAAATAATAAAGAGCAGAATTCCAAATGCGTATACAAACCCACATAGTTTGAAGAGGCATCCTGACCATTTTACAAGGGAGGGTCTGTTTCACTGGCTGTATCCTGCGAGTGAACGCAGTAACAAGGAGCTCTTGCCTTGTTCATGCAGTCTGGGGAAACACAACTTGGCCACAGCCTGCCATTGCAGAGAGTGATGGGCAAAATGCCATAATTGTGTCATTTCAAGCAGTATAAATATGCCTGAGAGTAGAGATCTGCAGCAAATAGCATCCTACATATGTTACCTATGAACATATGTAGGTTGAAGGTCTAAGAGTATCCAGGAATATGTTATAAATGGTGGTCCCTACAGACACACTGTAGTTATCTTCAAGGTAAATACAAAATCCAGAAGATAAAAGAAGTTGTCTGGAGAGCTTCAACTCGCCACAGGTGAAATTAACAACATTAGCTGTAATTGACTGATGGAGTCATTAAGGTCAGGCCTAAAGAAAACCCAGCCTGACCTCAGACATCTTCTGAGCCACACAGATATTCACCCTGTAACCTGTATTGCATCTGTAACTCTGAGTTGAGCTAGAAGAGGGATTTGGGAAGAAAAAAGCTCTACTTGTAAATTAATTGGTCCTTTGAAAAAGTAGAGTTAAAAGCTGTCAAAAAAGAGCAAGTGTGGGAAGGTAAAAACGTTTCTGAAGTGCAGAAACAATCACAGTATGGGTTAGAAGACCTCTTTGTTTTGAGATACTTATTAAAACTGTGACAGTTTAAAGCACCCTATGGAAATAAAACATCGGATCAAAATGCTATGGGAGTGCTGAGAGAGTGTTTTTGCAGCAAATTCCAGAGCTGAAATGTGGAGGAACACATTGCCTGTACACCCAGGAGAGAAAGCAAAAATGGATATGAGCAAACATTTGCAAAGCACTGTGTTTCTGCAGCTGAGCAAATGCTCAGGCAGGTGTTTAGGTTGAAGAAGCTCTGCCCAGCAATTGTGGAGGCAGAAGGGTATGCATGATGGATAATTACTTCAGCCTGGCTGAGACACTTTTATTAAGCTGTGATAAATCATTTCTTTCCCTTCTCTGTCCAGGCCCAAAGTACTTCTATAGTGATAAAGTCCAAAAAGAGATTGTAAAGATTTCTACCTGCAGGAGCACATTAAATTTCTGTTCCCATGCTACCAAGACTTTTAGCAGAGAAGATAGTTTATGCCAAGAAGATGACTAGCCTCTTGATAGAGGTAAGGAAGTAGAAGAGCCAAGTCTAGGGAAAAATATAGGGAGACAGAAGTTTGTTCCCTCTATAGAAGGGAAATTGCAGAGAGCCTCTGTGGCTGAAGCAACTCATTCTTGTGGAGAAACCTTAAAAAATCTTTCAGTTGTCATGAAACAGAGAGGCAGGTTGGCAGCCACACAGATGCCATTTAAAACTTCTGATTCTGGACACCAACATGCTTTTCTTGTGCAATTTTAGATTTCCTGTATCACGCCTGGTATTTTTCTCTAAACTAATTTTTATTCTCAGCACTGAATTAATATTCCTATTTTGCTTTGCAGTAAGCAGCAGTACCACATAATAAGCAGAAAGTCATGCAAATATACTAATAATCACTGATTACAAACACTGCTCCTGTAGGCTGTTTTCAGCCAGCAGTTTTGTAGCTAGAGTGTATTAACGCCTGGATTTTGCCAGCTCACAAGCTACAGTAATGAATGTCCCATTTAAAAAAAAACACAACTACATATATTTATTTTCTTCTCTTTGAACTCATCATTTAAGACTAAATCCATTTATGGAGCTAAAAGAGAATGATAAAACAAAATAATGTGGACATGGCTCATAGGCATACAGTGCAAGTTGGCTTAGTTTTATTCTTTCTAGCCCAGCGTCTGCAATGGCTCTCTGTCCAGGGTCACCATTTGAAAACAACGGAAAACCTTGCAACTACACACAGGTAAAGATAATCTATTTGACAAAATTAAAAGAGACAATCCAACAATAAAGCATATTTTATGTTAGATGGTAAATGAGAGGAAAAGTAGTAGTAGCATGTACTCTTGCAACACTTTGCAAAAACAATAGATCCTTGGAGAAGCAGTGATCTGAAAAGTTGGTGGTAGATAATCAGATTGACAAGATCTCTCTGTGCAATGTTCCAGTCCAAATGGATGATGAAATGCTTGGGTAAAAATGCAAGGAACTACTGAGGAGGAGCAAAGGGTTTCTGTTGCTTTGTACTTAGTGCTGCTGCAAGTGTAATGCAATTATCACAACATGTTTTTTGTCCACAGCTCCAGGAGAAGGTTAATAGGTTAAACAAGGCTCATACTGGAACCAAACGAATCTTTAAAATGTGGGATGATATGCCCTGGTAGTGACAGACTGCAGGAGCACAATATGGGTAATTTAGAAAGAGATTAAAAGATTACTTGATCATAACAAGTAAGTATCGACAAGGGGAATAGACATTAAGATAATGGGCCCTTGAGTCTTTCAGGCCCATATGTAACATGGTCTAGTGGCTGGAAGCCAAAATTAGGCAAATTAAGAGTAGAATGCAAATGCATGCCTGATGAGAGTGAATTAACCAATGGGACTAGGTGTTTGGGAACATATAAATACATGCATTGCTGGAAATGTGTAATCCAGTGAGCTATTTTTCAAAACAATATACTGATTACTTTAGGAAGCTCCTCAGACTAATGTCACACGTAGTTTGCAGAGTATCAAGGTTAAATTCAGGTTAAATAATCTATGAGTTCCTGAGTGCCTCTGGTGTTTAGGATGTAAAGATACGAGGACAGTTATAGTTCCCTCTGCTCTGGCCTGATTGGAGCTAATTTTGTTTATAAATCACATGACAGATTCAGAGATTTCCCCAAATACTGTCCCAAGTCTGTTCCTCCTGGCCCTCCATCTCAGGAAGGCAAAAGCAAGCTGGAGTGCATCACAGTGGCTCCTCACACCCAGGGACCCTTCACTCAGGATACATTGGGTAAGAGGAGCCAGCAGAGTAAGAAAAGCAAGCAACTGCACAGCCGTCACTGAAACACAAGGCATTTTAGTCCTGGAGATTGACAGAGGTTAATTAAAAGTGGAAATTTCAAATTATTCCATTAAAGTAGTTCAAATCCCATCTTGAACACTAATTTTTCATTCTAAAACCATGGTCTTTAATTTACCTCGAGGAATAGTATTCAAGTGTCCTAAGATGAGAAATGCTTAAACCCAAAGTACATATATATGCCTGTGAAGGTGTGCACCACTTCAATGGTTTGAGCAGCTTAGAGTGAAACAATATGCATCTTAAACCTCATCATCTCATGAAAAAGAGAGATGCTTGCAATTAATTTTTTAACTAGCAGGTCAGTTTTGCTCTCCTCCCATGTTTGTCTTTCCCTTGTAAATTACTTCTATTTCAAGCATATGTCAATGAAAGATTTCCTTGTTCTGTGTGACTGGAACGCTAGTTTCTGTGCTCATGTCATTGGAGAAAAGGTAACTATCCAGAGGGAAGTGTTTTTCAACACCTTCTGAGATATCAACATTCCTTCTAAATTTCACTGGAGCATAAGCATTTCACAAGCTACTTTTGTCCAAAAAAGTTATTTCAAGTCCTGAAACTCTGAATCTTCTGAGTTGCATAGGCTTCTGTGGTTGAAGAGAGCCTGAAGAGTCCTCAACAACCTAAACAAATGCCTGAAAATGGTAACACTTTCAAAAAAACCTGGTCTCTCCATGGACCTGCATATTTGGCATCCAATTGAAGACTGGAGTGTTAAATGGAATTTGTCTTCAGTTACTCGTAGTGTTTACTTGCTCAGTTTCTGCCCTGCAATAATTATTTTTGGAGGAAAGTTGGAGCTTCTTCCATTATTCAATGAAATGAAAGTCCTTAGTCTCTTCTACTTTGTAAACAATAAAGCCTGAATTTCAGGGTTTTTTGCTGAGTCAAATTCACACTGTGTTCTTGTTGCTCAAACAAAATGTTTCAAGGGCCATTTCCAGTACAGCTGGAGCGTCTTTTTAGGTGCAAGCTATGCTCAAAATGTCCTATCTGAAATTGTTTCTAACACTACATTTCAGTGCAGCAAAATAGCAGCTCTTTGGCTACTTCATTTAAAAGACATATTTTGTGTGGGTGCAAGGGCAACACAAATGGTTGGTCGCATCCTGTTTCTTTTCCAGCCTGACTTGAAGAATGGGGTAAATGGTACATTATGGCAGCTTTTACTGTTCATCAAAGGCCACTTTTTATTCTGAAGTAAAAACTGAAAGATTTCTTTGTACTTTGACGTGCAAACCCAGAATTTGTTAGTGGCTTGACAATAGGGAAACCTATTTCATCTCATTGGAGAGAGATCGAAAAGGGTAATTTCACTTTATTACATAGAGGCAGACATTTTATCCAAGAGATCTGCCAGTCCTACGTGCACTCATTGAACGTTGTGTATTACTTTTGATTTGTGGTTTATGAAATCAGCTGTGTGTTATTCTGCAGATTATCTCAGGAATACTGTTTGCAAGTGAGTGTCATGGATGTTTGAGACTTCCTCTAGCTATCATAGCTGTAGGCAACCACGGGAAATATTTTGTCAGTTCAAATGTCACTTCTGAGAAATATGTTCAAAATTGTTGAACTAATGCATAAAAGTTTATTTTATGAACCCTTTTTAGCAAAAGTTTGGACACCTTTCTAATACTATTTTGTCATTTTTCTAAGGATGAGAGTGAGAGACCCATGGTGCTTTTCATTATCCAGCTCAATGTCATGACATTTATAGCAGGAATTAAGGGAGAACCAACATTTATCATCAGGCTGACTTGTCCCACAACTATGGGTTTTAATTTTATCAAACACCAGTGAGTTTAATATAGCTAAGTCTCTTGGGAGAAGGCAGATAATCTTGCAGTTCAGGCATTACATTAGCCACAGGGAGACCTGATTTCCATTCCAAGTTCTGACATTGATATCAAGTGTGGAAATCAATTGGTTAAAGTTGAAAGCACCTAATTGTTGCATCTCAGATAAACTGTGCAGAAAGATAGACTACATGAGATCTATAGCATCTATAGGTGGCTTTCACATGCCCTGCTCTGTTCAACCTGCTGTGAATGCTATGCACAGATTTCTCCCAGATATGCAATAAGCACATTGCACTTCTGAGGCTATGGACATGCTCTGCACACTGAGACTTGTCTAACAGTACAGACAGAGGGAAATTCTGGGCATGAAGAACTCCTAGAAGACTGGTGGATAACTGCAAATCCGGACAAAGAAAAAGTTTGTTTGTTTTCAGTCTCGGCTTTCTTCTCTTATTTTTTTTTTTTTTTTTCCCCTGAATGATTGCTCTGGGCAGTAAAAGAGATTTGAGAAGACACAATGATCAGGTAAAATCAGATGACTATTTAGGTTCTTTTAAAACAATTCACAGGTTTGCAAAGAGAGCTTTTCTGTGCAGGAATTGATTCCTGGTTTGCATTTGTGTAGCATGTAATAAATAAAATGTCTATCTGGAGCCTCCTGGGCCCCTTTGTGTAGCCTGCTATCAACAAGTTCATTCAGTAGTGTAAATCACAGAAATATAAGAAGGAAGTTAAGATGACTGTGTGCATCAAAGCTCAGCACTGAGAGAAAACATTTGTTAGTCGTTCTCTGTTTCCAGGGCAGACTGTTCATCTCATGTCTTGCAAACATTCACCAGAGAGGACTCCTCAGCTCCCTCCTTCATTGGCTTTACAGTTAAAGATGTTTCTCTAAAAGGTAAGTGAAATCTTGGAGGTAATAATTTAATTTCTTCTTCAACTGGTGGAGAAAAATACATTGTTCTCACATTTAGACCAGTTTTACCTATGTTGTCATCTTCACCCTACCCAACCCCTGTATCTGTCCATATCCCTTTACCTGCCTGAGCAGCTGTTGTGGTTTAAGACCAGGCAGCAACCCAGAACCACTCAGCAGCTTGCTCACTCCCCATGCCCTTCCTCCCCCAGCTCCTGGAGGGATGAGGAAGAGAATGGCAAGAACATAACTCCCATGGGTTGAGATAAGAACAGTCTAGTAAGTAAGGTATTGCACAAAACCTCTACTGCTGCCACCAATAATAATAACCATAAGGGAAATAACAAGGTATCATGGATTCAGCAGTAGTGGTCATTTTTCTCCTTCTCGGTAGCTGGTGCAGTGCTGTGTTTTTGACTTTCAGCCTGGGAACAGTGCTGATAACACCACCAGTGTTTTCAGTTACTGCTTAGAACATTTTGGTCTGCCCCATGACTTTCTGAGCCTCATGCTCTGCCAGGGAGGAGGGGAAGCCAGGAGGAAACAGAGACAGGGCACCTGACCAAAACTGACCAAAGAGGTATTCCATACCACAGCACGTCATGCCCAGGATGTAAAAACGGAGGGCAGAGACCCAGAAGGGTGGTGGGGGTGCACTGCTTGGTCAGGCTGGGTATACGTGGTGAGCTGTTGTATTCTCTTTCCTTGTATTTCTTTTGTCATTATTATTATTAATGCTAGCAGCAGTGGTTTGTGTTATACTTTAGCTACTAAACTGTACTTACTTCAGCCTGTGGGAGTTGCATTTTTTCAATTCTTCTCCCCATTTTCCCCCCACCTCGGGGTGGGTTGAAAGAAAGACGGGGAAGTGAGTGAGCAAACTGCGTGGCTGAGAGGCTTAAACCATGACACAAAGGAAGAGAATACAACTGCTCACCATTCATCGACTGATACCCACCCTGACAGAGCAATGATCTAACCCTTCTGGGTGACTGCACCCAGTTTATATATTGGGCATGATGTGCTATGGTCTGGAATACCTCCTTGGCTAGTTTGGGTCAGGTGTCATATCTCTGCTTCCTGCTGGCTTCCCCTCCTCCCTGGCAGAGAATGAGACTTTGAAAGTCCTTGGTCAAAGTAAATATTACTGAGCAGTAACTAAAAACATCGGTGTTATCAGTGCTGTTCCCAGGCTGAAAGTCAAAAACAGAGCACCGCACTAGCTACTAAGAAGGAGAAAAATGACTGCTGCTGTTGAGCCCAGGACAGCAGTTCATGATAGCTAGATGCTTAAACACTTCTATTTCTCTCCTATGAATGCTTTTCATTTTCTTTCATCTTCCTTCCTCAACATACAATGTTCAGAACATGGGGTAGGACCTCAATATCCTGCATCCTACCCCTTGCTCTCCTGTTAATATCTCTCAGTGAATATCTGCCATTGGATTAGCAAAAGTAGCGCATGGTTCACTCACAGAGAGTTGTAGGATCCCAATATCTGAAAATATTTCCCAGATATTAAACACTCCTTTAAAACAGGGAGAAAAATCAGATACTGAGTTGGTATCAACAATGACAGCTACTAAAGATGCAGAGGGTCAGCTGTACAAACTTTAAGCTGACTATCCAGCTTTTAGTTTCATTCTAATATTTGCCATACGTATGCAAGCAGCTAAATGCAGATCAGCTGCATTTTTGTCATTATTAAGTACTGGAGATCTTCAGAGTTTCAGAGGGCTCTCTCCTTTTGAGACAATAAGCTGCAGCTGAGCAAAAGTGCTGTGAGCTGTTGAAGTGCTATGACTGTACACTGAAAAATAAACTGGCATTTGACTCACTGGGTCACATTTCATTTAACTTAAGAAAACAAATTAGGAGATATTTCTTCTAAAATAATAAACATATTTTAATAAACATATTCTAATAAACATATCCTACTATATTCTATGAAGAATACATGGATTTTGTCGGGGAAACTAGGGACCAGGTTAGGAAGGCTAAGGCCTGGTTAGAACTAAACTAGGCTAGGGATGTGAAAGATAACAGGAAGGGATCCTATAGCTACACTGCAAATAAAAGACAGTCTAGGGACTTCGTGGACCCTCTCCGGAAGCCATCAGGAGAACTGGCTACCCTGGATTTGAAGAAGGTTCATAATGACTTCTTTGCCACAGACTTCATTGGCAAATGATCTGATCACAGCACCCAAGTCTTGGAAGTCAGAAGCAGGGACTGTGAGAACGAAGACCTTAGGCCCACTGTGGAAGAGGATCTGGTTTAAGACCATCCTAAGAACCTGGATTGGAACAAGTCCATGAGAACTGATGAAATCCATTTGCAGTTCCTGAAGCATGCCAGCAAATGAAGTTGCTAAGACACTGTCCATCATATTAATAGGTGGACTACTCGGTGGATAAAGAACGGGCTGGATGGCCACACACAAAGAGTTGTGCTCAATGGCTCAATGTCCAGCTGGAGACCAGCAACGAGTGGTGTCCCTTAGAGATCAGTGTTGGGATTGGTCTTGTTCAACACCTTTGTTGGTGACATGGACAGTGGGATTGAGTGCACCCTCTGCAACTTTGCCGATGACACCAAGTCCTATAGTTGGGTTGATACACTGGAGGGAAGGAATGCTATCCAGAGGGACCTTGACACGCTTGTGAGGTGGGCTGATGCCAAC
>JANRGW010017353.1:0-20383 GCA_024733675.1 Psilopsiagon aymara | reverse complement strand
GCAGCGGGATGGGCAGCGGGGCAGGCAGCGGGGCAGGCAGCAGGACAAGCGGTGCGGGTTAGCGCTGCTGTGCCGCTGCCTGCGCCGCGGAAAAGCGGCTCGGTTGAAACTCGAATAACCTCCCTGGAGGTCACAGACGCTGTGCAGGTTTGGAGCGTAGCGTAGCAGGGCGAGTCAAGGTGTAGCTGCGTTCTGACCGTGTTCCTTGATGGCTGAGTGCCTTGGGAACCCCCCCAGACGCCTGTCTTCGGCTGTGAAAGCTGAGCAGTCGTTGTGGTTTTGGCCCCAGTGGGTGCAGATGCCGAAGCTGTAGCATCCTGCCCCTTATGATAACTGTGTGCTGACTAAGCATGGTGGAAAAGTTTCTCTTGTGTATGTCAGCTCTGGGTGCATTGCACATGCATGTCCTGAGGTCACAACGGTCTGCTTGTGTCTCCCTGCTTCCTCCCAGCCCTTCTCAATTAACCCGGTGTTTTAATGGGTTATTAAGATAATGGAAGCTGCTTTGGGAGAGAAAAGAATAATTAAAGCGTAGAGGCGCGCTCTTCTCTGTTGATGAGGGTAATGACTGTGTGTGAACAACTGGTAAAGGCAAGGGAACATATTGGTGTTTTCACACCAGTACCATAGTTGGATAACTATTGACAAATGCTGACTTTTAAACGGTGCCTGCTGATTCAGGAGAATCTGCTGACGTTGGTAATAAAACTGTGGCGGTTCCTTTTAATTGCCATCTCAAAACACTGGAACCGATAGATTGGCTTATTAGCGCCAGCCTTGACTGAGCTGAGAGCCAGCAGAGCTTTTAATCTCTGGGAGGACCTTCTCCCCCCAGATGAATCTGACCTATGCAGAACATATCAGCGGCAAGGCAGGGTGTTGGGTTTGCAATGTCATTTTCCAAAGCGTGGTAGGTGCCACATGCATGAACTGATGCAGGAAACATGCTTAGCATTCTGCTTTGCTGCAGGAGTGCATTCTGAGCGCTTCGTGGTTGTAGAATAGCAGCTTTACTTGGAGTCTCGCTTTTGCGTTTTAATTAGCTGTCATCAAAGCTGAAGTTCAGCCACCCACCCTTGCGAAGCGTGCCATGAACATGCACTCTAGGTACCTGGTTAATGTTTTGGGACTAATTGCCTAGAGCCCGTCTCTGTTCAGCAATGTACAAAATGGGTTGACTATATGGAAATCGTTTTCCAGTTAGATTTCAATCTCTTTAGTCACATCTCGCTATGAACTTACTGAGGTTTAATTCAGTTGTCTGAAAACTGCGTGTTCTCGTTCCCATTATTTTCACCCCACTTCTCCTAAAAATTGCAGCTTTAAAGTCTTCTGTAAGTGCTATTGGTTTGAACAGTTCCCTGTGACAGCAGCGCACATTCAGTTACTGTTCCTCAGAGTTTTTAACATGTTTATATCTGTCTGGCCCCTGCTGTAACGCTGCAAGGCGTTTTAAAACACAGAGACTTAGAGCTCTTCCACTGGTAAAACTATAATTCAAACAAGCAGAGCCATAGGTGACTTCTCTCGGCAGAAGAATCTTTCTATTTAAAATGGCTTTTCCAGAGTGTTATCTAGGCTGTGAAGGAGCAGATTTTTCTAGGAAGTAGTGGGAGGCAGGAAGAATCATGAAAAAGAAGGTGGTGCAATGGAAAGTGTTTAAACCACAGAGCTAGAACCAGATCAGAGGTTCTCAGCTGTGCAGACAGCAATTTGCCTTCTCGCGCTGTGGGACAGTCATTTCTTTGGTTGTCAGGCTGGTCATAGGATTCAATTATGTGGTTCATGTTGAGGGGTAGAATGGATCCGTGGGTCCATAAAGCTTGGGCAGGGGTGGGCTAGGAAGGGTGAGTGGAGTTTCAGAGAAAATGGGTGACACTGTTTGCTGGCTGCCTTCCTGGGAAAGCCAGTGGCTGTTCCTAAGGAACTTCGCACAGTTGGTGCAGAGGTGTAGCATTGTTTGGTGTTTCTGCTTGTGAAATGCATGACATGGAACCCTCTTCTCTCTCCTTTTAGGTCTTCACCTTCACCTTCCATGGTAGAATGTGTTCCCTCCTCCTCCATCAGCACACCACCTGCTCCAGTGCCATTCTGCCTTCTTCCCACTGCCTTCTCTCCCTTTCCTGAAGTTAACTGGTAGGTGTGAGGTGCTGGGAGCAAGTAGGTTTCTCTCTTTGCCCTCTCAGTACTCATACTGGGCCTGGTGGTACAGGCAGCAGGAAGGCAGCCGCTCACATTTGGTCACGCTAGCCAGCCCTCATCTCTGCCTGTGTTTGGAGCAAGCTGTGAGCAGGGCATTGAACTCAGCATGGTGGAATTTAAACTGTGAGTTTTCAAAGCCAATTACTGGATGCAGTCTGTGTCTGACAAGCTTCAGTTTCATTAGCTGCCTCCCAGGAGTATCGAGCTGCACAGCTCACCTTTGCAGAGATCAGATTCTCCTCTGCGATGTTATTAGGTGTTTTTAAAAATAGCTTCATCAGTCCACTTTAAAAGAGCTGGTCTGCTCTGATAACAATGCCTGCTGTGCTTTTCCAGATAAGGAACTTGTCACTTTTCCTGCTGTCATACATGCAGCTTCTCTCTATTTAGAATACAGCTTAAAAAAAGACTACAAAATAACCACCGGTCTTGTGTAAAGGTTTGTGTGTTTGGGTTAGGAACAGCTGAACGCATCTTATTTGACTGCTTTGGATGGTATTGGTTTATGAAGAAGATAGGATCAAACTGAATGCTCAGTTGAAGCTAATAACTTCATATACCTGTGTCTTGAGGAAATCTTGATGTTAAGATCTCTCATATAGCAAAGTGACAATAGGCCAAAGATTTCCTTTTTTCTCTCAGTTACCATTAGCGTCTAAAAGGATCTGAAGTACTGCACTGTGCGTGCATGTGTATAATCTATGTGCTGGTGGGAAGCACGCAGCTGAAATAGGATAAAAACCATTTCAGTCTGAGGGTCTGAAAAGGACCTGTGCTTATGCACACTAGGAGCATCGTGGGGAAAGTGCAGTTGTATGGCACACCTAGGAATTCATTCTGTAAGGTGTACGCAGGTGCAGTGTTCTAATTTACTCATTTACTTGATGTTTTGTGAGCAGATGGCATTTTTAAAAAGGTCTATTAGTTCTGCAGGAATTTGATAATGGCTAATTGCTTGGGGGGTCAGAGGAGAGCAGCAGTCAAAATGAGGCTCCTGACTTCTCTGCTTTCAGAAGGGAGGCAGCCCTTTGCAGCCTCATTTGTAAGCTACTATCCTCTTAGAAATCCTTGCTCGAGTGTATTCACCGGTGTCATCAGCATAAATTGGGAACTTGTTGATTACTCTTGAACTGAACTGAACTGTGCTCCATGAACCAGTTACTCACAGGCAAAAAGCACCAGGGAGATCATGGCTTATTGTAGGACCCAGTGCATTGTTAATTCTCGTACAAAAGCCCTTTCCTCTTTCCCTTTCCCCCTTATTCTCACTTGCTTCTCTGTTCTTTTCCTTTTTCTTTTCCCTGCTTCTGTCTCTTTCACCATACCTTTGACTCCAGGTCCGTTCATGTCCTTTAAGCACCTACCTAAGTGCTTGCAGCATAGGACATAAGTACCTATTTGCACTGCAACATCAAAGGATCACATTTCAAAATTACAACTTTTGCTTTGAAGGAGAAGAAAAAAGGATTCCTTGTTGCTATGGTGATGAGCGCTACATAAATGCCTATAAATAAATAATCAGCTGATTCCTGGACTTTGATTTGCAGTATTTTTGCTTTTCTAATGAGATATAATTAAATATCAAAATGGGAGGAGGTGACATTTTGCCCATTTTATTATATGCAGATTATTCTTGTGCCTTCTCTTTTACAGTATTTCTGCGGAGAGGAATTGAATAGTAAGCTGTTTATTCTTCTCTCTGGGGCAAGTTCATGGTTTGAAAAATTGTAGTCTAGGATTTATAGGAAAATTTTGAGATGTCAAAAGCCACTCCACTAAAAAAGGTGGTGTCCATTTCAAGTTTGATCAGAAAACGCAGTTTGAGGGAAATGCCTGTTTTTCTTATCTCTAAGAGACTGTTACGTGCTGTCACAGCGCTTAAGTTCCAGTCAAAAGTGTCTGCGAATGTAATTATGTTGCTCTGAAGTATTTGAAACCCTACTTGCACACAACAGCAAAACTTGAAAATGTCACTGTCTTTTTCTTGTATGTTAAAACCAGAAAGGCAGAGTAAAAAAAGGGATATTCCTTATTGAGGTCTGAGGAGGAGGGGAAGAATTGACTTTTTTGTTCTCAGGTCTGTGGTGTAGAAGTAGCTTTCTCTCTGTGCTAAAGGTGATAATTGTAAAGTGGATTGGATGGAGACAATAAACTGCTTCTTCAGAAGTCTGCAGGTAGCCATCAACCTCTGCTAAGAAAGCCCTTTTCATCCCTGGAGCCCAGTCCAACTAGAGAGCACAGTCCCACCCCAGTGCACTGCAGAATTCCTGTTCCACCTTACAGGAATTTCTCACTCCTGAAGTGGGAGCACTTTGTAGAGTTTATAATGGAAGGAGCTTTACTTAGGGGAAAGAAAACAGAGATTTATAATATAGCTATTTTCCATAACAAAATATACTCCTTTGTTAAGGCTCTGTTTGGTTTCTCAGTGGAGACTGATCTTGGCACAGTGGCCTGAAGAGAGATTTCTCCAGTCCTAAACCGTGGAGTGCAGCTTGTGCACTGGCAGGGGGTAGCTCTGCTTTCTACCATAGTCACAAACCTGTGTTCAGAGAAGTTCTCAGATTTGCAAAACATTTTGAAGCACTATCCTGTCCTGTTAAGTGTTTGGTCAAATAACACCATGTCACTCACCATCTTTGTTCCCTCTGTGCATTCAGATTCGTATCTGCTTATTTTACCAAGTTAAAATACATTTGACCAAATACCTTTTACTTCAGAACGTGGTAACTGGGAGGACGAGGGTGCACAGTATTTCTTTCCAGTTACAATAGTCACAGAGAAAAACATGTACATCTGCACATAGCTGTTAAAGGTAGGAGCAGAATAGGAGCAAGGCATGGTGTCCCTGAAGGTCTTGTTTGAGCAGTGGCAGCCTGCACTGGTTTGATATGTATCATAGGGCTGTCACTTTTGTTCCAGCTGCTGTGGCCAGTCTGGTGACGCTCACCTGAAGAACAATGACAGCTTCAGTGTTTTCCTGGCAGTGAATTATGCCAGAGCTGCTTCTGAGCCTGGTGCTTTGTGCCATTGGGCTGCGCTGACCTCCCAGATAGTGGCACAGGGTCCTGATCCTCTGCCTGCCTCAGCTGTCTGTTCTGGGTGGCCCTGAGGCCAGAATCGGGAGCAGGTTGTGCTCTCTGCCTGCTGGAAGGTGGTTTGAGCTTTGCATGTATCAAAGGCATTTTTGCCTGCAGTCGGTGCTGGACAGGAGTGTGTGGCTGACACCGGACAAGACGAGCCAAGATCTCTCCCAGGTGGGCCATTGCAAAGGCTGATGAGGTTTGTGGGCAGCCTGAACCCAAACAGAGTCTGTACTGCCTATAAGAGCAACGAGGGGAGGGTGGCAAACGGAGTCTTGAAAGTGCTCCAAGTTCACGTCTATCCCCAGGACTACCCACTTGGGTTTGGAGACCAGATTGATGGTGGAGCAAGACCAGGCTCCAGAGTCACTGGGAGAAAGCACTGTTCTTACTAGTACATATAGTACATATTGCCTTTTAATGGAGTGGCATCTTTACTTAGAAGCCTTTTCTTAGGGCAGGAGGATGAAATACATACATTGATATTAATGACAGGACAAGCCAGTTAGGACAAGAGGTGGAGCTGTTGTGTCTCTCCTTTTCCATCATGGATAGAACAAAGGCTGAAGCAGTGCATATCCCAGATTTTTCCTTTTTTTCCCCTACAAGTTCTGATTTTCTGTGGTGTGGGGTTTTTTCTTTCAATTTTTTGCCTTTTTATTTTTTTTAATGGATGGATATGATCCAGGACCATCTGGTGGAATTTGCCGTTGTCACATCCAGGTTTTCTGATGTATTGCCTGTCAAGTTGTGTTGTATGTTCACATATGATGTGCTGACAGCTACTGACAGCCCTGAGATGGGAAGTTGGAAGCTTGGGGGAAAGAAGAGAGGGGCAGAGTTAGCTTTAAAAATGCAGCCTTGATTGCTGTTGATAGGTGGCGTTTCCTTTCTGGTACCTATGGCTGGAAGAAAGGTGAAAGAGTGAACTTGAACCAAGGACACCCAACGTACTGTCATTGGAAGGTTTGCAGTCTGCTCCCTCTTTGACAGTGGGCTCCTCACTTAAATCTTTCCTCTGTCTTTCCTCTGTGTCCATTTGTAGAGACTCTCACACTTACTTAGAATGCAGCCTTTGTCCTTTACTCCTCCATCCTTCACCAGTCCTTCCTTAGAAAGGAGATCTCAAAACGTTTCTGTTTTTATTAGGATACCACTAGGTATCCTAATAATTACAGTATCCCGGTATCCTAATCCTAATACCCTAATAATTCTGTAGTAAAATGAACTAAGATGTTTGGCAAATTAGTACTAACCTTTGCAGACAGATCACGTGTATGAAAGCAATAAGCAACTCTGAAATAACTCCAGTAATTCTTTTCTTGCTAGTTTAATACTCAAATAATTAATTAAAGTAGGTCTTTTGATGTAGAGGTTCACAGTGCAATTACATTTCCTCGCAAATTGATAAAGATAATGCTGTACATTGTAAACCAGAATCCAAACAAGCTACAAACAGTTGAGGTTTGTTGCTCATTTTTTTGTGCCATAATTTGAAGCCTGGAGTAGCAATTAGGCTGGTGACAAATTTCACAACTTATTATCATTCTTCATTTTTTAATTGGCCATATTAGTAAAGGAGAGATTTGTGTTTGAACTTTAAAGGTTTTTAGTTCATATAGTACTGATAGAAAGCATGTTACAGGTACTTATGGATGGGTTGGAAGGAAGCCTGTTTGCAAACAGAGGTAGGATTGCACTGCAGCAGCACGTTGAGGTGTGGTTCTGAGTGCAAACTCTGCCCTCTCTCCCTCTCAGAGCATGGTGGTTATAGTGGGAGTGTTGGAAGTTGGAAAGGAAAGAAGCTTTCTTCCATGGGGGTTGAAGCTGAAGATCCCAGCCCCCAAGCTCAGGGACCTCTTGTTGCAGTTTGCTAAGGAAGACGCTGGAAAGCCTTTACTTGCCTGTACTTAATGCTATGTCTCCTCGGTGTACGTCCTGGCCTCTGGACTGCACATGCCCTTCTGTGGCTGTAGGGAGATGTGTTAAGCTGACTGGACCAGCAGAGTCTGTATGTAGGAAAAAGTAACCGCTGTCTTCTACTCTGATCTTCTACATTTTGGTATTTTGTGAGCATCAGATAAGGAGACTTGGAAATTACCCAGGTCCTGTGCTGTTGTAGGGGAGAAACTGGGGTGCAAGGTCAGTGTGAGAGTACAGCAGCTCTCCACGGTGATGATGGGTTGCTTTGGATGGAGCACTGTCTCATACTCTCAAGCATCAGCTCAGATATTGTCAGAAGAAGTGGACTTTGGAGGAAACCTCATGGATAGAATATGGCCAAATTCTCTGCCTCTGACTTCTCTGATAGCACAGCAGGGAAGTGAGGCTGGTCTTCAGCCCTTAAATGCATTAAATTTACTCTGGGTGATCTTGCTGGGAAAAGGGTAATGAAGCAGGTCAGAAACAGGATGTGTGTGCTCAAGCACATGCAGTGGGCTTAATACTCCAGGCAGCATTCCTGCAGGCACATGGTTGGGGAGCAGCCAGGTCATGGAGCACGCTGTGCTGCTCGTTAAACGTATCACAGCACACGGATGCAGCCAAAATCCCTTGTCCAGGCATAAGAGATAAAGCCTGCTAGGAAGGAGAGCAATCCCATTGGGAGAAACTTGTGAGAGGCCTGGATGCAGTCTGGTGTAATGCTGGCTGCGAAGGGCATGTACCAGGCAGCATCATCGCAGGGGTTGGCCGAGACTATTGCAGCAGAAATTTCAGCTTCTGGCAGTGGAGCCTGATGAAGACCTTGACATTTCTATTCTGATGTTTCAGGTAGAGGTGGCTGCTGAATGGATCTGCAATGTGACTGACGGGGTGCGGTGCTTCATCTTTATTTCATGTGATGAGGAGGTGGGAGGGTGGAGATTACTCGAAGTGCCTGGCTAGGGACAGAACGTAATTTATCAGTGTTCATTTGTCTGGAGGGATACACAGCACATATATAATTTAGAAACGGGTTAAAAATATAGGGAGCTGTTGTCTTTTATAAGCAGTGAGCACTCAAGTCTGTTGGTTTAAAATCTTGTTTCTGTGGCACATAAATGCACTGCTATGCATTTTGTATTTATAGTGTGCGTACAGGATAAGCGGTACATCTAAAATGATCCGAGTGTGTGTAAATAGTACTGATAAAACTTAAGCCCTTCATAAACTCAGAAATGTGTATTTTCCATATTTAGGCTGAAATGCCTCAACTGAACATGGATTTATCCTTGACAGTTCTTCTGAGATGACACTTAATATAGATGTTCTTTTTATATGTGATCTGCAAATGGATTTTGCTGTTTGTTTCTACTGCCAAAAGCATCCTTTCCCCTTCTCCCCTTGAGTGTTTTTTTGTGGTTCGAGCCTGGTGGTGTTATCCTACAGTTAAATTATCAGGGAGGGAAAGAGGATATCAGTGTCCTCCACCTTGCTGTGGAGAAATGTGTATTTTTGCTTTCTACACTGTACTGAGAGCAAGAGAAACAAGCAAGGTGTTGCCGTGCGTTATCACCGGCAGGATGATGAATTACATGTCCTGGAAAGTTTCAAGATGTGTCAGAATGCAAATCCTTGGCCCACAGGGATGTGTGGTTAAAAGTGCTGATCCAGCCAGGAGTTAAGCACGTGCTTAAATCTAAGCACAAGCGTTGCTTCCATTGGGTGTATGTACCCAGCACCATGATGTGCGGGATAATCAAAGCTCTTGACTGTGAAAGGAGGATTGATTTGTTTTAGTGGCCTGAAGTAGGAAATGAGCCTTTTCCAGTCACCTGGAAGAGTGGTCTGTAAATACTGCAGGTGCAGCTCTTCTGTGTTACTGGCCTTGACCCTGCAGCTGAACTGATGGAGATGGAAACCCTGATGGTTTGGCATTTTCTACCTTGCAGTCCATCTGTCCACTCCCCCTTCTCACTTTTCACACCCTGCTCATGCCTGCTAACCATGAACAGAACAGCATTCTTGTCTGTAGTAGGTGATACGTAGTGCGGTACCTCTGCCTAGAAGGGTTGAAGCATTAGAAGGATGTTACAAGGGACTGCAGAACCTTTGTTTTGCAAACAGGGAAATAATGTAGGAATTTTCAGTCATTGACAATTCAACCCTTTTCCCTCCTGTGCAAAAGTCTCTGGGCCGAAGCTCTGTACATTGGCTTGTTCTCTGCCCACCTGAGAAAGAGACTTCTTGGAAAAGTGGCTAAAAATGGTTGGGGTTTTTTCTGTCTGCTGATGACAGTGTGGGGTAGGCACAGTGATCCAAATCTTTTCTTCATCTGTTTTCTGTTCCTGCTTGTCCTTTAGTGGAAGCACTCTTTTTGGCTCTGTTTTCTTTTCTGAGTTCATTTTCATGCCATGTTCCTTTCTCCTTGAAGAGTGATGGCATGTGTGGTTTTTGAGGAGGCAGTGTTTTCTCTGCTCTGGTTGCTGTCCATGTGCTCCTAGTGCTGTGAAGTTGTCTCCCTGCTGGGTTTCAGCTTGCATTCTAACTGGGAGGGGAAGACATCAGTTTTGTGTACGGATGGAAATGTTTTTATTGGGTGTGGGGGGGGTGTGGGGTGTGTGTGTGCTGAATTAGATGTCATTCTTCCTGTATCCTTCAGACTCTAAAAGAGAGATGGGGGCTGAGTTTTCCTGATGCACTGATTTTATAGCATCCCTCATTTTCACTGAGTTATCTCTGACTGGTCTCACAGCATCGCAGCTGGCATGGTAATTCTCACATCCATCTCCTGGTTTTTAAGTGGTTTTGTTTATTTCATACACTGCAATGAGGTCTCAGGCTCGTCCTTGGGAATTCCTTGGTGCTTTACTGATCAGCACAGATCAGAAAGATAATCTCACAGTCTGCTTCCTCTGGAGCAGTCTTTGAAGGTTGCGCATTCTTCTGCTGTACATCCTTTGTCCAAGTGTGTCTTCTTCTTTGTCCTCTACTCCTGTCTTACTTGTTTCTTTTCTTTCTTGGTTTTATTTCAGTCCTTCAGTCTTCTGGTCTTTCTGTTTGCTTTGTTTAGGTTCAAAAAGAGACACACCTGAGTTGAAGTGCAGTTGGCTCTTTGGACTAAGGAAGCTTTCCTTAGAAATGCTTTGTAAGCAAAGGCCTCAGCAATTTGCCCCTTCAGCAGCTAAAGCTTTTTTCACCAGCAGCTGAAACGTGTCACCAACTTTCCCCATCCTTCCTGCACCTTTCGTTGCCTTTTGACTGCCTTGCACCACAGCTTGCTTTGTAACCCCTGTGAGAGGCTGTGCTGCACAGTTCTTACATATGAACCAACTGAGGTTTCCCTTTTCCATAGTGAAATATTTCACCTTTTCCTTTCAGAACACACATGCAAGTGTGTTCCTCTGTCCTGGCCTTTGTCTCTGCCTTGTAAAACTGAAATAGAGATCAAGGTAAGTATTGACAGCTGGGTATCTCTGCGCAGTTTCATCCAGGAGCCCCTTCTTCAGCTGCTAGGTGTCCTAAAGACCACACGTGTAAAAAGAGTCCCAGAAGCATTTTGATGTTAAACAGGGATTGTTTGGTTCTTGCGTGGAGATGGCATATCTGGAGATTAGGATTAAAGATGTTTGATAACAAAAGGGGGTTTTGTATTTGTGAAAAAAAGTGGGGTTTGTACCATCCAGCTCATTTGGCAAGGTTCAGTTGAGAAAACGTGATTCATTTTTTGGTTGCAAAGGTTCCTTTGCATATATGGTGGTAATTTCCTTTCCATCTTTGTACTGCCTTACCTGAGCAGTTGCACATGTCTTTCTGGCTTTTGAGTGACAGTGGGTGTGATAAAACCTCTGTTTCAAACTGTTACTGTATGATTAGCAGAGAAAGATGTCTCTGAAGCCTGATCTGCCTGCTGCTCTGTTGCTCAAGGAGAAAAGGAGCTGAATTCAGGGATTTGGGTCTTTGATTGGAAGTCCTTGTGTAAATTTGGCACAGGCTACTTCTCTTCCAGAGAACCACCTCTTTCCTCAGCTTAGAGCTGTGTAGATGCTAAGGCCATGCTTGCTTGAAGCCAAGGAGTTACTATGAGTTTCCTGCTAGTTGTGCTTTATCTACCTCTTGTATGAAGTGGGCTTGCACACAGATCTTTCTTATTCATCAAGTTATACTCCCTGATACATCCAGTTTTCAAGATTCCTTTATGAAGTCTTTATGAGACTAGCCTCTTATGAGACAAGCTTTGCTCTCTGTTCTCAAAGCTTCCTGTCTTCCAAACCAACCTGTTAGGGCTGTTTCTGCTACATTCTTCTTAAAGCCATGCTGTGAGGTTTTCATTGATTTTGGAGCTAGAATTGCACCCATTACTGTTTATGGACTATTTTTGCATACCTTTCTCTGAATAACACTTGTTCTTGATGGTTTGGTCCTCTTCAGTGGCGCACTAGTGTGAATGTGGTTTGCTTTAAGAGTGGTACCCAACCGAGAGTTTAGACCCTGATTTCTTTAAGCCCAGAAACCCATGTGTGGTTTTAAGCAGTATGTGAATTTTGGATCCTTGATGACCAATGGAAACACTTAAGCACAGTCTGTGTAAGATACCTTGGCAATTGCAAATGCCTTGAAGGAATCTGAAACCATCTGGCTCTGTCCCTTCTTTTTGTCTCAGGAAAAGGCCCTCCTGAGTTTGCCCGTAGGGGCTGATCCCTCTTCTGAAGAGGAATGCATTGTGTCATCAGTGATTTCCTGGATGTGCTGGGGTTTTGCCTTTGCTTCTGGGAAGCAGACAATCAAATGTGGTTACAGGATGAACACAGTCCATTGGATGGGGGAGTCACTGATGAGCCTTTGATGCACTGGAAATGAGTTAGTTGTGAATTGCTTTGTGCTTTAGTTTACTGTTTCCCCTCTCCCAGCTGATCACCTGTAATGTAAATAGAGTGAGATGCTGGTGGTTTGTGAATGGAAATCCCTTTGCAGTGGCAAGATGAGTTTCCAGTATTTCTTTCCTGGGCAGATAAGCCTTTTACCCATACCTGGGTGGACAAAGAGGCCCCTCCAGAAAGGTGTGTGTCAGCGGTTTCTTGACCTCTTTTGGTTTTGACTGACTCACCATATCATGAGCTCACTTGTGTGAGCCAACCCAGAGTTAGGCTGTTCATGCTGTTTTGAACTTATTTCAGTGTTTATTTCAGTATTTTCCTGCTTATCTTTCACAATGGATGGAAGGAGTGGAGGGAGAGAGGAGGGAGGAGGAGGGGTGGAAAAGAAAAAGGTGCACAAAGATTAATTTGCTTTGTCATTTCCTCTTTTAGATGGAGGAGAGACACACCTGGGAGAGTCGGTTATCAGACCTTTAAGCACACAGATAAAATACTGTCCTTTTTAATAGACACTCTGGTGTTGCACTGAGGCAGTCCCCTGCTCAGCACTAAAAGAATATGACCAGATTCATTTTGAGGAGACGTGAGATGGCTTCCTCTGTGTGTGCATTTTTACTGCCCTTAGCTAAGTTAGGGCCCTTGGTGCTTATCACTTTTTAATGATTTGTTCTTACCACTGCTCCTTGCTTCTGGCTGTTTGTTCTTTACTACTTAGGTTATTACTCATGTTCATGCAGAGACCTGAGAGTTAATAGAAAATGAAGATTGGAGTTGCTCTCTCCTTCCCTTCTCCTGTAAGGTTATCTGGGACAGCTTCGCACACATTAATATACAGCTTTGCAGCTTTTTGGCTTCTGATTGTGTTAAGATTGTGTCAAAGGTATAAAACTAAGGCTGGGAAGCTAGATTTATAAAGCTACTGATTAATCATCTTCTAATGCAAGTACAAACTTAAGAGTGATATATAGCTATATATTAATTGTAATCTTTTATATTAATTTTGTAGTCATACATATGTATTCTATGCCTGTATATATTTAGCACAGGGGTTACAAAGTCAGGTTATACGAGAAGTTCTCTGGTCAATTTGTGTGCATGTCTGTCTCATTGAAGCACAGGGCTCTTAGGTACATGCTTGTCTTTAAGCATTGGATATATTCAAGCAAATTAGAGAAGAGGGGGTTTATTTGAATATACTTCATCGCCTTGATCTTAAAGAAATGGTGCTTATTTTGTGTACCCTTAAACCACTTAGCAAGGGGGCTGTTTTCTAGTCAGCCTCTGGCTTGGGTGTTTTCTCTTTTCACTTACTTGCCGTATTAATACAGGTGCAGATTTGAGGCTCCATTGTTGCAAGGGGAGCTTTGTGTGGCTGTAGCTTTAATCCTTTTCCTTGGCAGAAGGGTTGACTGCCTCAACAGACTGTTACTGTCAGCCTCCAAGACTCATTATAAGCACATTGTTCAGCCGTGGAGAGGGAGGAATTGCATTAGCCAAGGCAAGGAGGTTTGCATGGGAGGCTGTGTGTCCTCCACCTCTGATGCTTCCAGACTTGGGATAGGTCTCACCGCCTATGGCTGATAAATGGCTGTATTTTAGTCTTTCCTCGGAGGTCACGAGAACCTTCCTGTATGAGAATGAAGAGTGTGTTTTTACTATGGCTCATCTTGGGACTTCTTTGCCAGTGAGAGGGTTCAGACTTGCTCCAACCCTCCCAGTGCTTGGGTAATGCTACAGGGCTGTCATCATGGCTAGATGGCTTCTGTGGGGAATGGCTGCATCAGCAGCAATGCTAACAGAAATCTAGCGATGGAAATACCTGCACATTGATCCAGATCTGTACGCAATGAACAGGGACAGACGTTTTTAAGTGGAGCTGTTTTAAACAGCGGTTGGTTTATCGAACTGATGTTGCGCTTCTCTCAGTGACAGTCAGGTTACACTTCAGCTACTTGAAGAGATTCTCATTGCCAAACACTTGACTCAGCATTCGACTGAACAGAGGCAGCGTATCTTGCCAGTGGGAAGAAAGCAAACAAATGAGCTGCTGTGTCAGGGCTGGGTAAGGAATCTCCCATCATCGAAGGGCCACCAGTGAATAGCAACTACGTTAGTAGGTTTGCAGATGATCCTATCCCAAAAGGGGCTTTTTGTGGCCTTCTCTATGTATTAAATGTCTTCATATTGCAGCCTCCATGGGGTGAGGATGGCTGAAAAGGGGGGCTGTAGGGAGGTGATGCATTGATTTATTGGTGGGATTTATGGGACAAAAATTAACCACCTTAATTTTTTATTGCTATTCAGATATAATAGCAAGTCTTACGCAAAATATGTGTGTATATATATAAATAAATGAAGTCAGTCTTGAACCTCTTCCTCTTGCTGCTGTGCCCTTGATAAATATGCCTAAATTCAACAGTCCTTCTGTGAATTTTCAAGCTGCCAAGGGCATGAAGAAGTTCTTCGTAGCTATTGAACAGAATTGGTGCATATGACAACTGGAGGAGTTGGAATGGTTTTGTACAAGTAACTCAGTGTATTCATCTCACTTTTCCTATTGCCTGCAGTGGATCTCATTGAAGCTGAGCAAGATGATTCATATTGCTTTCTTCTCTTCCCCTGTCAGTAGCAGTGGTAGCCCTCAGAGCAACGTTTGGAACAGTAAGTGCCTGGCCTACTGCCATGTGTTACAACTGCTCTGCTGGGCCCTCTGATGATGCTGTAATCTGATGATAGGCAACAGTAATTGTTCTTTTCCACAGGGAAAATGAGACCAGGGTTTTTAAGTACTAATCGAAAAGTAGTTTTAAGGGAGTGTTTAAATTGGCCAGCAGACATTTTTCAGTCCTAGGGCCTGGGCTGTTGGGAAGCATCCTATTTTTTAACTCCGGTGTAAGTTTAGATTATTTGTGAGACTCTGTGCTATTGGCATCCAGGACATGGATGTTGCCCAGAGAAGCTGTGGCTGCCCCATCCCTGGAAGTGACCAGGGCCAGATTGGACAGGGCTTTGAGCAATCTGCTCTAGTGGAAGGTGTCCCTGCCCGTGGCAGGGGTTGGAAATGGATGAGCTTTAAGGTCTCTTCCAACTCAAACTGTCCTGGGATTCTAAGACTGTGTGTTCTGCGCTCCCTTAGCATCAGTCTAAGTGATTACACTGTGGGGATGGGGGTGTATCCAGAAGTACTGTGCTCCTGTCAGTTGCACTACTCTCTCATGAATAGGGTTGACTGATGTGCTGGCTGCGTCCTTTTAGATGCTAGGCTATGCTGTACAGGTGTGGCTGAAGAAGGCACTGAAGGTAAACCAATCTATTTGCAATTTTGGGACTCAAAATGGCAGTAAACCTTTTTGTTTCCTTTGATTTGATTTAGATTCTCCTTTACCATGGCTCTGAACTCTCATGTTGCATGCGAGGTACCTCAGGGCATTTGTCAGAGGATGGCTAATTGAAACACACGCTCCGACCTGGATCGAAACTGCTGTTTTGATCAAGGTTGTAGATGCTGCTGCTGCTTCCTTGTGGAGTTCTTTCCATGAAGCACCCGGTCTTTGGTTTGTTGTTTTTGCGTCTCAGGGTTTTTAGGAAAGCACAGAGTCTCTGAGGGTACCAGGAAGTAGAAGCTGAAGGCAAAGGCATCTGTGGGGAGCAGTCCTGCTGTAATTCTGCTTGTGAACTGACATGTTCTCATCAGTTCTTGAACAACTGCAGCCCATATGCAAATGGGTTCATAATCCAGGGAAGGCGGTGAAATGCTTGGACATCTTAAGCCTTGTTCTTTGGGTACTCCCACACACTTGTTAGCCATTCACCCATACAGATCCATCAAAGTGCCTGACGTTTCTGTTGTTTAGCCTAAAATGCAAATTCTGTATTTCTGTTACTTCTTTTACAGACCTTGGTTACCTCTATGATGTTCACGTTTGAGGATGGTTTTCCTTTTAGCAGCTGTGTTTTGGTGTGGTACTAGCATCTTCCTAAGATGTCTGAGACTTGCTGGTTATGACTACCGTGTTTGTCTCCTCAGACAGCAAAAGGAGCTCTCTTCCTTTTCTTCCGCCCTTCTCAGGACAAGACCATGTGGACAAGGCCTCCGACTTCAGGCTAAGTTGTGGCTGCAGGGGGTCTTCCAGGAGGGGGATGCATGGCCCTCTGCACAGCAAGTGTGGATGGGGATAAGAGACGAGAGGAAGGTGTGCTGGGAGCAGAGCAAGTCAGGCTTAGACTGCTCAACCAGTAGCTCTTTAGAGCAGCAGTGACAGAACTGATAACTTAAATCCTCCCTATCCTTTATAATGTTTAAACTGTCAACTTTGATCTTGGAGGCTCTGGCTCCTGTCTTCAGTCTTGGAGTCCTTGGAGATGACTGCAACCTTGGGGTACACAAGAGGGTTTGATTGTTGGTGGGTTTTTCACAGGAAGCTGCTACTAGATTTGTGGCTGCTGGAGTGATGTGTCCTACCCTGATCCCCTTGACAGTTCCAGTATTTTCTTCTGTAAAATGGAAGATGTGTTTCTTCGGGTGTTGCTGAAGCGATAAAGGCCTAATATTAAAGTGTCATCTGAGAGAGGGCAGATGCGCTTTCTGGCAAAAACAGTTAACAAGGCTGTGGGAAGCACTATGTCAAGGCCATGAGCAATACCCAGGGGTCTTACAGGCAATGTTTTACCTTTGGTTTCTCATGTCAGTCTAGGTGAACATCATTTACTTACCAGGCTGCTCTTATGAGCATGGATTATCTCTACTTCCTTCACAGACACATTGGCACTAATTACATTTGCAGGTATGCAGTTGGCATAGATGTAGGAGAGGGAGTTGGTTTCTCTGTGTCTCCCTGCTGACCTGTCATTAATGGAAACCTGAAAGAGCACAAGTGACACCTAGCTTGAGTCAGAACAGCTTCCGAAGCCATCTCCTGCCTTGGGAACTGTCATCATCTGAACACACATTGCACACAGCTGCAGGAACAGGCTGGTATATCCCTGCAGTGCTGCTAGGGTGGTTCGTGACGGGGATGGAGGTATTGTTACAGTGATCAGTTCAGCATATGACGACTATGGATAGCTAGTGTGCTTTTCCATCACAAGTATATGTTTGTGTCTAAAATGTGCACATTTCTGTGAAGGAGAATAAATATCTATGGATTTTTTAGGTTGATGTAAAGACATGTAACCTAAATGTGTGTGTGTGTAAAATGTGTCTGATCATGCTTTGTAAACCTACTGTTTATGTAAAACTTGTGTCCTACATCTGTTAAACCTGGGAGGATGTCATGCTTGAAACATTTGAGCCAAGTGGGGTTTGGCCATTGAGATACTCTTCAAAATCTCTCTCTTCCCTGGCAAAGTCTATTCTTGCTTAGGAACTTTCACTTTGGCTGAAGTGCTGGTCCTCTTGAAATCAGTTTTTATGTTGGCTTCTGCAGAAACAACAGAAGTGGAGTCCCAGGCTTGGTGTCCAGAAACCCAGTGCTTCCTTTGTCTCCTTGTTTGTCTTTCGGTACGGGGCCACTTCTTTGTCAGTTCAGGCATGAGATGTTTTTGTGCTCAAACTGAGATGCACTTTTGGTTCAATAGCACTGCAGGAAGAACAATTTCTTACAGAACGTACTTCTGGGACCATAAATAATAAATGCTGTGGCTCGGAGTGACGCAGGCACCCCTGCCACATACATATGCAAGGCAAAGATCCACTAAATGATTATTTATCTGCTCTTTGTCAGTCTAAACCAAGAGGGATGCATTCAGACTTCTTTGCCATCGTGATGACTTTCGTTTGTGCTGCTTTAGGAGTTCGAAAGATGTTAACTGTATTTCTTTTGTGGTGCTGTTTTTGGAGGCTTTATGAGGAGTATTAAATATTTATCAAAGTCTTAGTTCTGAGACAAGACAACCTATGCAAACCTCGCCAACTTGCAGTGAGCTGGTGGTGCTGTTTGAAAGCAGCTTGGGTCCACCACACGTAGTGCCTTATGGTGCAGAAGTAACAGGTAGTTACTGCCTCAGAGTTGCTGCATTTATTGGTTTATGGGGTTTTACTCTCTTTAATGATGTAGTTTTGTTCAGTTACTTTGTGGTGTAGCAGCTTGACAATAGAACCCTCTTCAGGGCTTTGGTTAGACTGTCCAACACCACGTGATGTGATAAACTGTACCTCTGAAGTCTGTGCGTATACCTCATTTCAGGGGTAGAGAAGACACTTATTCATAAACAGAAGACCAGTCTGTAAATGTTACTTTCTTCTCCTTTAACATCAAAGTTGGAGTAAGATAAGGAGCCTGGCACGGTATCTCTTGGGTTGTGAGGGGTCCCTCTGATGAAGTCCACAAGCAGAAGTCTATGGAGCCAGTGGAAAGGCTCCCGTGAGCATCAGTGGAAGCTGGGTCATGCAGTGGAGCTTTCCAAAGCATGGAAAACGCAGTCAAGATGTGTTTTCCCAAAGGAAGTCAGCTACAAATCTAACTCTGCTCCTCAGCTTTCAAACTTTAGAGGTAAACCAGCTGGCTTGTTCCATACAGGACAGCACCTTTGCATGCAGTGGGGCCAGAGGGTGATGAGATGAGTTAAAAAGGGAAGGGTGACTCTGGATATCCTTTTTCCCACCAGGGCACTGGGTGTGCCTGCCAAAAAGGGGATCTTTGCTCTTCTTTTGTGTTTCTCCCAAGCAGCTGTGATTGACCACTGTCCCTTTGAGATCTTCTCAGGACAGGCATAGGCTCGTGGTGTTGTTCAAAGTCCACCTTGAGTTGGTGGGAAGAGGTGGCACAGGCCTGGAAAGAAGGGCACTGAGGTAGGTGGCAGCTTGTCAGTCCTGGTGGTTTTTAATATTTCCAGGTGGGCCAGAACCGATTTGCTTGTTCTGTGCCAAGAAGGCAGAGGTATTAAAGCAGCACTTTGGAGCAGGAGATGAGAAAATGTCTGGTTTACTTCCGCGATGCCCTAGTTCAGGAGATACAACAGTTGTGTTTATTCATCATGTTGGCAGGCTCATTTCTGAAGGGCTTGCTTTGTCAAGAATCTTTTGTCGATTCTGCAGAATGTTATTAGGGTTGATTCTTTGTTTCTTTCAGCTTCTTTTTCCTCTGTATTTGGCTTTTACCTCGCAGTCAGAAACCCAGGGTTAATAAACTGTGGCATCACTGTGTTTATAAGCATGTGTGATGCTGAATGGCACCCACATTTCTCAGCTCTGATGGTGGCTCTATTCAGGCTAGCAGTCTTACATCCTGCACAGGACAAGTCATGTTCTTGGGACTGCTCTGCACCTCCCAGTTCTGCCAGATCTTTGCTTCAGGACTACCCTGTTTTCATCAGTATTTTGTATTGTGCTCTATTGCTCCTGTGATTCAAAATGTATCACCTCTCGTTGCCCTGCAAGGCTTCAGCCTCTCACCACAGATTGGTTTGGCAGGGCTGCTTTGCCTTCTTGCACGGAAATAAAAGGTTTCTTGGGGCTGGGGTCCCACAGTAAGCAGGGTTATTCCTCACCAGACAGAGTGAGGGCAGACACGGTCAACAGTCCATTTGTCCCTCAGATGACTTCCAGCATGATTCAAGGGAAGGGAAGAAGCTGGAGACACCAGCTTGTCTGTGGTGCGTATTTAGAGCAAGATTTTAGGTAACATGCTGCCAGGCTCTCTTAGATGAGAGCTTTTAGCACTCATATCTTACCTAATTGCAGAACCACTTGAACTTCTTCATTTTGGTAGTGAGGATAATTCCTGCCATGAGGAAAAACCTAGGGGTTCTCTTTGCTTTTCCCTTATGTAAAATGGTTGCTCTTCATCTGGGAGTATCAGTATGACAGTTGCACTAAATAATTGTTTTAGGTCCCTTACAACTGAAACAGACTGACTGTATAGACTAGACACATGTACAGACAGGTGTACATGTGGGTGTTAGAGAGCTTTTCCTCTTTGTCATCATTCTTATTTCACCCGTGAGGTCTCACTTAAAGGGAAAAAGCCTCCCTAGGTGATCAAAAAGATGTATCCTGCCAATACACAGAACAGATTTGCAGCAAGCATTATAGGTTTGCTTGTGATCTGCCTGCAGGCATGTCCCTACAGAGCTGGGATAGAATCATAGAATAGTTTGGGTTGGAAAGGACCTTAAGCTCATCCGGTTCCAACCCCCCTGCCATGGGCAGGGACACCTCACACTAAACCATGCCACCCAAGGCTATGTCCACTGGCCTTGAACACTGCCAGGGATGGAGCACTCGCAGCTTCCCTGGGCAGCCCATTCCAGTGCCTCACCACCCTCACAGTAAAGAACTTCTTCCTCATATCCAATCTAAAC
>JANRGW010017351.1:0-16578 GCA_024733675.1 Psilopsiagon aymara | reverse complement strand
GGCCACAAGTCAAAAACACAGCGCTGCACCAACTACTAAGAAGGAGAAAAATGACTGCTACTGCTGAACCCAGGACACCATGATAATAATACAGCTCTATGGCAAGAATTACATACTATAACACACTCAAAATCCTTGAAAACAGATGTAGCAAATCCTCCATACAAAGTATACCAATATAATAAAGTTCAAATAATCCTGAATGCCACAACACATTCTCAAAGTACCTTTTCACTGATACATTGGATCATGTTCCATATTGATCACAATCATCCATCAACTATGATAAGAAAAAAGATATAAGAAAATTATTTTGGAGTCAGTTACTAAAATCAGGAAACACCCTAACATATCCCAGATGTTACAACATTATGTTCTGCAAAATTATGCTGTACTACAATGATAGGCGCTCAATAGAATGTATTAGATGACACTGTCATTCTCAGTAGACATGCTCTTCAAAAAATGTTTCTCAGTCAACAGGATGCACAGCACCATAGGTTTTTAGGCACATAAGCTTCTGAAAAGTCATTAACATTTGGACACTCAGACAGTCGAGAGAAGTACTGAAAAAACTATCAGTATATTCTACTGAAGGCAGCGAAAATACACAACACATTTGCCATAGCTACTTTTAAATTTAATACTAATATTAACACAAACCACTCAGAATAGTTTTGCTTATATGGCTTACAATTTCTGTGGAAGATAAAATGGCAATTGTTTAAACACAGCTCTTGAAGGCTTTCTTTTACAGAAAGAGTATGTGAAAGACTGATTTTTCCTATGTCTACTGCAGATTTTTGATTCTTTATCAGTGGATTCACTAATAAGAACTTTATAAGGGACTGTAGCAATAGGACAAGGGGTAATAGATTTAAACTAAAAGAGGGAAAGTTAAGGATAGATATAAGGAAGAAGTTCTTTACTGTGAGGGTGGTGAGGCAGAGGAGCAGGCTGCCCATAGAAGTGGTGAATGCACCATCCATGGCAGTGTTCAAAGACAGGCTGGGCAATATGGTCTAAGGTGAGATGTCCCTGCCCATGGCAGAAGGTTGGAACTGTATGGTCTTAAGGTCCTTTCCAATCAAAACCATTGTATAATTCTATGACAAAACTAATTTTAATACCTTCACATGTAAGAGTTGGATTAATTCAAAGGTGAAACAACAGATTACAACTCCATCATAATGTCACCTCAGAGATTTGCAAGAAATACTAACTACACTAGTGAATTACTGGACATTCAGGTGCTTTTACAAGTGTTTGATAACCTCAGTAGATGAACAGATATGATTATTTAAAGAAATAAAACAGGCTGAATTGGAAGAAGGTATTTTAAAATCAGAAGCAAAAGACAGAGCCTGCAGACAAGCAATCACATGGAGAACGATGGCTAAATAAGGATAAAATATAGTTGCTTCAATGATTTTTGCAAGCATTTGGAAGGAAAATAATTCAGTGAGACACTGAAGGAGCAGTAACAGTAGCTGAGAGTCTCAAGTCAGGAGGTAAAAAAAACAGATTTCAAGGAAGCCACCCAATCAGCAGTGAAGGCACAAGATATAAAGAACCACCCTGAAGGAGACCTCAAAAAGCAACAATGTCAAAGACAAATTAAACAAAAAGTCAGATTCACAGAGGATGGCCAGCATAATTTAGGTCAACACTGAGAAGTCCCAGTTGCCAAAGACTTCCCATCCTCAAGATCTGCAGGTTTCAACTTGGAAAGAAAGGCCAAATGGAGCATCTTGTACGTTGACTCATCTAACCATATGTCTGCATAGTCTTTGCTTTCCCCACTTCAAACCCACAACCTTCCTAAAAAATTAGAAGGTTAAAATAAATACAAAAGTAACTTAACTATAAAATAAGGTTACAGAGATCTTCAAGCAATACCACTTGGGGACTGTTATTCAAGATTACGTCACAGATCACTTACAGACTGCAAGCTTTGCAAACGCCGTAGATTCCAGCCTAATATAGCAGTACTTCACAAAGATAGCATGCATTCTCCATACAATACTGGCATTGCAAACAGGGATTTCTGCATGAAATGCAGACGCATGATACAAAGGGGAAGAAAAAAATTCAATTATATAATCAGGCAAATGGGCCCCCTAAGGACACAGAAAGGGAAGTCACTCTGCTTAATCAAAGCAAAGAAGTCAAAGCCAGCGAAGCCCTCTCATATCAGGATAAGGACCAAACATTCCTGCTAATATTTCATTAAACCGATTATAAATGGTTACTTTATCAAATCAGGAATTTTAACATCTGAGAATAACTACAGGAGTTTTCAGATAGCCATCTATTCAAAACTATGTAAAGGCTCGAAGTTTCAATTTGCCAATAGATGCTCTCAGCTGCTGTATTTCACAGTTATCAGCAACAGCTATTCCCTGGCTCATGCCTCTAGTAGAAAGAGTCAACTTTGACAACCAGCACAATATCACAGTCTTCTCTGTATTGCTTGAGGTTTCCCCCCTTTAAAACTGAGATAAAAATATCAGGGTGACAGACATCTTGGGATTCATCATGACACTGCTAGTGAACCAAACACATCAAAGTCATCATCATCCAGAAAGCTGCCTGCTACACACTGCTCTAAATGACAAACAACTTGCTCAGACTCACAAATGAGTAAAGGAAAGCAAAACACCAACCACAAACCCCAGATTTACAGTGTGTATACTGGGTTCATCTGCTATGTCTGCCAATGTCTGCCAGCTTTTTCTAGTTAAATGCTTCCATTTCCTTTAAAATTCCTTTAATCCACTGATCTTAGAGTCACAGTTAATGAGCATGTAAAATAAATCAACAGCAAATTTTAAAAACCATCCAAAGCCCATTTCTGTTCTTTTAAGTGTGGGTGAAGGGTTCCTTCTGCAGTAATAAACTCTACCACTTTGCTTTCAACAAAAAAAAAAAATCAGGATTGAAACAGAAACCAACAGAAATGCACAAAAGTGATAACTTAGTTTATATTTCAAGGTAGTTTATATTTCAGATGTACACTGACATTGAAACTTCTATCTTCTTTGCATTACAGAGCAGATTGGTTTGCTGAGGTTTTTTAATGATTTGTCAGTAAACACAAAAGAACCTCTCTTGAAAACCCATACAGTTTACCATCTAAAACTGAGGCGTGAAGAGATTATGCAAGTGTTTTTTCACTCATTCATACACTTTTAGGAGAGTGCTATTCATGAATATCAGGTATTTGCGAGCAGTGCAAATATACATTAGCACTTTCTCCTGTTTATACATCACTGGTGTTCAGGAAGGCATTTAGTAAAAATCATGTAATGAATTTATCATAGATCTCTCCTCTACCACCCAGTTCCAATACAAATACTCGTTTTAACATGTCAACCAGAAATACTAAATCAGATGTACCAGGTGCATAGGTGCTTAACAAAGGGACCACTGTTGGAGCATATAACACCATCAAAGCTTTTCATATTGGACAAACTGCGTACTTAAACTTAGTACTTTAAAAGTACTTAATTCATATGCAAGATCCTCTAAGTCTTAGATATTTCCATTTAAATTTGACACCAGGGACTGCATTTTCCGTGAAAAGAAAAAAGAAGATGTATGATGTACCACTATCAATTTGAGCATTCATATGGACATACTGGAAAGCCAAAGCAGCTGTACCTAACTCATTAGCACTCCAGCTGTAATCTGTGATGAAGATTAGTCAAATGCATGGATTAAACTGTTGCCTTTAATAACTACACAAGCCCAGAAATAATTCATCTTTACAAACTACTTTGCAAAATACGTGTCATGGGATCATATACCTGTTATAAGTAGAAATTATTTCTTTGTTATTGCCAGTTAGAACTTACTCTCTAAATTACAGTTACTGTTTGTTCATTTCATAGCATCTTATGAAGTATTTCACAGTCTCATTTACACAACTAATAATTAAGGTAAGTAACAGAAAGCAAATAAGGAAGGGACACGGAATGTGCGTGTTTCCAGTAGTATTCAGCACAATTAATCTTCTGTTTGAATTAATTAAAATTCATGGAGCAATGAAGATGAATCTTGGGCTATCTTACAGCCAACTTAAAAACTGCTCTGTGAGGTGGAAAATCAAGTCAGAATTAAAATACTACCCAAATTCCAAGTGAGGCTAAAATCATCATATCTAACAAAGAACTCTAAACAAGCCTTGAATTCCTTAATGTCTAATTATACTTTAAAAGACCAACTGGGGTATCTTTGCCAGCATTACCTCTTGTTCTAAATTCCACTTTTTTTATTAAGGAATGTATACATGACAAGGCAATCAACCATAAATCAGAACATCTGAGTTCAATGTGGAGCACAAAATCCTCTAAGAACCAATTCTTGTTCAGATTTGAGAAAAAACATCTTCTAACTAAGCAGTTTGTTAGATCATGTGTTTGTAGGAGTGCGCATATACATGAACACAGATACACACATATACATACACATATCTATATAGGATTGCAAACCTCATCAAAAACAGTAGAAGCATGAGGCAACAGAAATTAAAGATAGAGAGTTTTCACTCAGGATAATGATGTAAAATATTACCTTGCAAAAGCAAGACAGCTCACAGCAGTAAGTGTATGGAACTGGGTAATATCACAATTTTAGTAGTAACAAAATTGTTTTCCTGACAGAACACTGACAAGAACCTCTATGCAAGATCACTGAGAAACAAAAAGACCCAAGACATTAACTTTCAAGTTAAGCAGCAGGCTATTAAATATATTAAATTATACCATTTCTCATATTCTATCAAATATTGTACCTAAACGCAATGCAAAAAGGGAAGGAATTGCTCAGAATTAATAGGACCTATTAGACCAGATTCTCATTATTTCCATATTCATAGCTTAATCTAAAAATATGGATGTGAGGTGAAAGTAGAATAAAAGGCATCATAAATTTATTAACATCACACACTATCTTTGATAAAGCGACTATAAAGAAAATTATCATTATGTGAAGACTCAATAATACTATGCAATTAGTTAAACCTAGAGACCAAGTTAATATGAGAACCATGATGCAAGCAAGAAGCTGGACTGAAATGAGATTAATGGATTGCCCATAAGAAAAAATCTCAACCTATACGGGGATAGGTGATGTTGATGCTGGACTAACGCAGAAGATCTTAAATTTCATAATTTAATCTGTAAAATTATGTACATAGAAATAAGAGGAGTAATTATAACTGGTCCATTGGAAAGGGAAGATTATTAAAACAGCAGAATGACTGGAGGTCACCAATGGAACACAGCCAGGAGAGGGAAAAAGGACAGAAATGATCCTACAGTGTGGGATTTCCAAGAACCAGCAGCGATCCAGATGTGGGATTTTGAGAAGCGGTCAGGCAGAAACAGTATCACAGAGACAAGCGAAGCCATATTCAGGAAACAGAAGAGGAAAGATTAAACTGGAACATGACCAGAGAACGCTATTTGAGCGATTAGAAGAAATTAGAGCCTGCAAAAGGAAACTTGCTTATCCTGCCATAATGACACTCTCTGCATGTACAGAGAAAAGGCCAAAAGGAAAATGAAATGAAGATCACCTCTTTTGTACAACCAACAACATGCACACAAAAACAGGCAAGTATAAGGAGACTGCATGAACAAATATAGAGTCAACAGTCTAAATTCAGACTGTCAGGAATCCAAGAACCTCTGAACATGTTCATGGCAGATTTAGTCAGAAAATATTGCCACTTCACAGGGTTTGGGACCATGCCGTAAGATAGAAGAACCTTTAGTAAACTATCTAAATCATACAGACTAAGTAATTAAAGCAGGCTTTGAAAAAAATACCTGCTGAGGTTTCATTTTTTTTTGCTAGGGATACATGCAGGGTTTTGTGATGGGGTTTTATTCTTTAACTTTTCAAACAACTAACACCCCCTCCATATAAAATATCCTCACATGTAATAATGGGAACTATGTGTTTATCACATACAGGTAACCAAGGCTTTATTTTACTGCAATAGTTTAAAAGCATACAAGCATTATATTATGTTTTCACACACAACTTTTAGATCCCTGCGAACAAGTGCTGCCTTTGCCCCTAAGATAGAGTACACAGACCAGTGTGGTAATTCTGCAAGGCTGGGGAAACAGAGGGAAAAAATAAAGACCCTTTACAGAGATGCCAACAGCAAGCACTTCCAAATCACTCTGGCTGGTAACAACAGTCAGAAATCTGGCGGGAAAGGAAGGAAATAGGTTGTATACTCAAGTAGGGTAAAAGCAGTACTCAAGCCTAAATTGCACATCAAAAAGCTTAGCCTCGCTGTCCAGTCCTGTAGACAGCTATTTCGAACAGCCACCTTCTTTTTTACCCCCACATCACAGCTTGTGAACTCTTTGACAGCTACACTTAAAGGCATTAATAAAAGGATGTAACTGCCTGGGCTGAAGCTGGATGTCACATCAACCCCAGCATATGAATCTACCCAACACCTCAGCAATCCAGCAATCTGGGAACACAGAGCACAGAACCACAGTGGCAGTGATTTTTATCTTAAAATATGAGCACATAAGATGAATCTTTTCCTCCTCCTCCTCCTTCCCACTCTCATTCAGCAGCGCAGCGATTAGAGACACTAACTCCAGATAAGGGAAGGTTTGCAATACTCACACAGATGCTTCAAATCCAACAACCAACAGAACAGAACCTGGACTTCTATGTCTATTTTCAAGTATATTCGTAGATACAGCCATATAGAGCTAGATATATAAACTCACCCATAGATACAGATCTGGTTTAGAAATATTTTGCTTTTATATGCAAGACTTCATCTTTAAACTCACACAAATCCTGCTGCTTAACAGAAAAACCTTATTAATTAATCCCAACTTGCCAGAATGTCGAGAAGGCAGGCAAGGCATCAGAAAATAAAACACTTAAAAAGAAAAAATCGAAACAAAATAAGACTACAATACTTCAGGAACTGAGCACCATCAAGCTTCATGTTAAAAAGTGAAATTTCACAAGCTGAGGCAAAAGCACCCAGTGATTCTAATAGCTTACATTTAAATAACAGAAAATTACAATATGCTACAAACAACAACTATAAATTAACATACCACAAGAACCAAATCATTTTCACAACAAATAACTGCTAATTGCAATTTCTAATGCAAGGCCAAATAACGTCCCAGGAAGACTGAGCCATAATAGAAATAGTAAACAAACCTCAACATTAACGTTCATTCAGACTTGCCAGCTTGAGTATTTAATTTTCATTCTCAATGTTGGTCACATTTTTAGTTTTTGGTAAATTAAAACTCCCTGTTGCCCTGTTCTCTCCTCCCAAAGGAGTTATCACTTTAACCCACTGCTTACAGTTCTAACTTTTTAACAGTTTCAGACAACTGCAACATCCATCTAGAGAAGAAAAGGAATTTTAACAAAAAGAAAGTAACAGACCTCTGATGATAACCAGAGAATTATAAAACAAAACACCCCACACTTTACCAGTCCTACTTATTTTCTTGTATGAATAATTTAAATAACTAATTTTATCTTAGATTCACAATAATAGTTCAGTCGATACAGAAAAATATGTCATTTGATAAAATAACTGTGCACTGGTGGCAAAAGACCATCACCAGTGCGGTGGCGGTTCATATTTGGAAACCTGTATACAGAGCAACATTCTCCAATATCACTGAATTCCATTTATATATATAAAACCTGTAGCAACAAAATTACAGGTTAGAAACAATCTAATGACTATTGTCAGTCTTCTAAATTGTGAGGAACCCTGGTGGGACTGCACAGTTTTGTTTCTTGCCCTTTATGAAAGCACTGAGGTGAGCAGGAGTCCTTGTAAGATTCACAACTGGCTGATGGAAATCTAAGTCATGCACAAAGCAAAGTACTTCATTTCAGCTGCCTCCCCTCCAGTGTTGGAGAGGAGGCAGCTCAGAAGAAAACAAGACTGCAGTAGCTGAGACAAGAAGTGCCAAAGCAGAGGTAAAGTTTCAGCTATGCTATGAAGGGTGCTATAAATTAATCTGTCAATTAGACAGAGATTTTTTACATGTAAATTGTAATTTATAATTGTTATTTAACTTACAAGAAAAAAAAAAGAAACATTTGGTCCTGCATTTCATAAGTACTGCATTGCTTGTACAGCTTAAGTAACAAATCTTTCCTTTTATCTCCTAACTTTTAAATGCTGTTTCCCCACAATCTGTCCATCTCCCCTCCCCTCCCAATTAGATGATGCAATTACCTCCATTTCAGACACAATAAGCAGTTTCATCACAACACAGCAGTATGAAACAAATTTGGAACTTCTCTGCAGATTTATAAAGCAGTAAAAGATACAGGAAAAGAAAGCGTGTAATTTACTGTAAAGCAGTAAGAAAAACCCTAAAGCATTTTTTACAGAAACGAAATTCTCAAGCTTGCTATCACAGGGCAGCTTTTAAATAGGGGCAATCCCTAAGTACTCATTTCAGAGCTTACAAAAAAAAATCAATTTGATTACCATTTTGCAAGGGAGTTTTCATTGATTCATTGTTTCACGTTTTTTCCCCTCAAAATTCCATGATGATCTTACATTTATTGACTGTTGGGCATTTATTTGCTTTCAAATTGCTTTTCCCAAAGATTTGGTATCGCAGGAAGAAACAAAAACCAGACTCCAGCATCAAATACTGAGCTTGAATTCATGCAGATCACTCCATTCTCACAGGGACCACTGTGACAATTTCAATTCTAATATAATGTGGCTACTAACAGTTCAGAGTTGTTGGATACATTTTGTGGGCTTGCAAAAATCTTCAGTCTACCAACCAAAGCATAGATTTTTATCTGAAACTGAAGAGCTGATCAAATCTATTGGTCTTTGCAAACCTGATTTCTTTTCTACCTCTTCCCCCTGGTCCCCATGGAGAAAACCTTGAAATCTCTGGAAGATGCTCAGTAACCGTTCATTTCAATCAGAAATGGCCCTCTACATATAACTAAAAACTTTCCAATTTAATGGTTTTAACTGCTGATACCAGCCAGGTGCATTTGCCAATTATCTAATACAAAAGGCCTTGTTACTCATACAATCCTGCAAATTCAGTCCATTAGACACAAACAGCAGAATTCTGCTTCAGATATGGTCCTGGCATCACTGACACTAAATCAGACAACTAAATGCATTTTGTAACATTTTTGGACCCCTACCAAAGACTGTAGCATGATTCCTAGATCATCAAGTTACACCTAGCGTCCAACAACAGAAAGATTAGCTGAGAAATGTGTCTCCCATGACACCGATAACTTCAGTCATTCCTGAAACACACGTATCACTACCAAATAATGCAGACACCGCTATTTTACTACACACAGAAGGAAAATCAATAAAATAAGGTGTTTGCATTAGTTCAATGAAGCAACAGAAACAGGCTTAGACATGAAATTCAATATTCATGTTTTGTATTAGTTGTACAAAAAAAACCCGCTTCCTCAATGATTTTATTCTCCGACCCTTCAGTACATACCCTACATCAAATAAAAGCCAGAACATTCACCCTGAATGTTTTTCTTTCTGTGCTCTTCAGCATAAATTCAAACACCAACTACTCAAAAAACAACGGTCACATAGAATCATAGAATGGTTGGGGTAGGAAAGGACCTTAAGATCATCTAGTTTCAACCTCCTGCCACATGCCATAGTCCAATTATTGTTTTGTTTTTAAAGTGCCCATTCTGTTCCAGAGTAAGATTTGAATTTCTCTTCTGCATCCACAGTAAAGCTCCCAGAGATTTTATAATAGAAACTGTTCTTCTTTTTCTAAAGAAGATCCTGACAAGTTAAAAATATTTTAAGAGAGAATAGGGAATTCTACTTAACAGAAGTTAGCATTTCCCCTTCACACGCATAAAACTCGCTTGAGGAGAACATTCCCTCGAAAGTCTCTAACTCAAGGAAAACATGAGGAACCACAATACTAACTAAAAACAGACTGTTAATAATTACTTTTCCTTCTGAGTGCAACACTAATGTAATTAAATCACACCTACGAGAACTGTTTGCATAGTCAAGACATTCTTATCACAGGAGAACACCCTAAAATCTTGATTCTAGGAGTACCAGAAGATAAATACAGTCTTCAACAATTCATTACATAAATTCTATACAATTTTCTCTTTAGAGCGAATAACTTAGGAGCCATAAAGCATATATGCACACAAAACCCTAAAGCACTGACAAGTGAATCTGGACTAAGTAAAATTCAGGGGGGGGGGGGGGGGATTCCTTCTAAAAATCTTAAACACAGTATCATCAAGAGCTCTCGTATGTGTTGTGAAAAACATCCAGCCTTAAGATTCACGGCAGCAAGCAGGTCAGATTACAAGCTTACACTATTGAGCACAAATAGAAACATAAAATACTAGCATAATTTCCCCAGAATGCACAACATCTTCTGCACAGCAACAGCCCTGCACACAAACCTGCTAACTCCAGTACTGTAATACCCTTCAGAGCCATGGCTGCAGCTCCCAGACATTGCCATCCAGATTTTTAACAGCATTTTCCACTTTCATATAGAAGTGATAACATTCTTTTAGACTGGAACATTATCTTAACTCTAAGCCATGTATATCCTACCAAGAGGATGTAATGAGCAAAGAACAAAGAATCCAACAAGGATGTTCAGCTGTGCTTAAAAACACAAGCACAAAATAAAGGCATCTTATCATTTAAACTGTATCATAAGAGCATGTACACTTCATAAATACATGAAATATTCAAGATACAGCTGCATAACATAAGTTGATATTGTCTCAGAAAGCCTCCTAAATATTTCTAGTCTGTAAACAAGCAAACAAACAAACAAACAGCACACAACACAGATCAGAGAAATTGAAAGAGTGAAAGACTCAAAATCATAATGAAAGAGTTCTGAGCAGGGAGGAAAACCCAAAAAGTTGCTGCTGCTTGGTGACTGGTAGATTTTTAAGCATAGGATGCCCAAGAACTTCCCTCATCAAAAAGTATTGTTTTATTCAAAACAAGTATGCCTCCAGGTAGCACCAGAGTAAGTCACATTACTGAAGCCTTGACCTGCAATGGTATAACTATGAGAACAACGAGTATTTCTTCTACTGAAGATCTTGTGTGGCTGCGTTCATTCCGATCAAAATTAGCACATTACTTTTGTCATTCTCCCAGTCTTCAAGCACAATAATTTACCTCCGTGCCCAGTGAATTACGTAACAATAAGGAAGCTTGCAGATTAGAAAGTTCCAACATAAACAAGAGTATCACCTATTTATTGCACAATGCTTTCCTTGACCATCACCGAAAAAAAGGTTAAAGCTTAACTGCTGCATTTCAAAATGAGTTGAAGCATGTCCCTCATGCGCTGTGGTTTTTACTGGCAGATGGAATAAAAAGTCCAATTTATCAGAATAAAAAAATACAGCTTTGAAGAGACACAGGTGATGTGACAAAGAACTGCTTAAGACTCTTTAAATGAATGTAGGCGAAAACTTAAACCACAGGTTAAAGTAGGTAAGGCTTTTTAATATTTTTATCGAGCATGACCTCAAACTATCAAGACAATGCAAAGTAGAATTTCAGAGGAAGATGTTCCCAGATTCCACTGCAGGGCAACACTGCATCATTCTAACATACACTGGCTCTGCTTTCCAGTCCAATTCGTACTCATAAATGCAGTCGAAATAATAAAAAATACCTAACTTAAAAGGAACATTGTGCTTACATTCTGCCTCTCACCTCAGAGTTTTATACTAAAGAACAGAATTCTGAATGCATAAAAACCCCAAATGCAGTAAGTGCACTTCGAGCACAGAAAATAAAATCATCCAGCAGTGTCCCTGTAAATGAACAGGTTTTGTGAACTCAGTATCATAGAATGGTTTGGGTTGAAAGTGACCTCAGAGATCATCTAGATCCACCTCCATGCCACAGGCAGGGACACCATCCACTAGATCAGGTTGCCCCAGGCCCCATCTGACCTGGCTTGCTTGATCCCCATCCATCCTCACTGTCCTTTCCTCCCCTCTTAAAAACAAGATAGAACAACTACAAACTCAGTCCAGCTTTGATGCCCTGGCTCATTTAAGGACACCTTTCAAGATCAATCCTCTTAAGCATTCATCAACCTCTAGCCTATACTGGCATTTACACCTGCACTGACAGAGGCCCCCATATACTCACTGAATGACATACAGTATGTTCGGAACGGTCAGTCTAGAACATCAAAACACAAAACTCCTCAGCCACACATCCATAACTGAATAAGCTTCATACACTTTCTTGTATCTGATTATGTTACACAGTAACGGTCTTTGTCTAAACAAAGCACTTCAACCTATGCTGTTCATTTGCAGAGAAAAAATTTACACTTTGAAAACAACTCAGCCTTCCTAAAACGAGGACTGGTGCAGAACTACAGAAAACTGTATGAACTCCCAAGCTTCCATTTCAATTCAGTCACTTACTTGCTTATTTGTTATGTCACCTTACATAACCACACAGCTTCAGGTTTCTTACATGTAAAACAGCTCAAAACCTAAGTGGTTATTTTTCAAGATCATTGTTATGACTAGCTATCTAGCGCTTAGCTACAATAAAAAGTACAAAGTACAGCTATACAAAGTACAATACAGGTGTGTAGACATAAGTACTTCCTTGAATACAGGCACACGGGTTCCTCCATGAACACTAAAATAGTGTAAGCAATTAGGAAATTAAAAGCTCTAGAAAAATTGTGTCATTCTGATTTCAAAAGAGATTCTCACAGGTTACTCCTACAAAGTGCAACACTCCCAAAGATACCCAGGGGAAGGAAAAAAAAAGAAAAAACAAGAAAAAGTTTCAAATATCAATGTTCTGGATGTAATACTTGCATCAGTGCTGGTTTTAGAAAACATCCGCAGAAATATTTTAACACAGATATCTTAACATGATATTCCAACTGTGCCCATAAACGGTTTAGTGCAAGGTGTCCCTGCCCATAGCAGGGGGGTTGGAACTAGATGATCTTAAGGTCCTTTCCAGCCCTAACTATTCTATGGCTCCAAGTGTGAATTCGTATGTTTTCAAAAGCAGTTGTTTGTCCATTATTCGTCATTTTTCAAGAGCACCTTCCTTCTCCTGTTCAATGCTTTAAGTTACCCTTTAGAAAAGCCTCAGTTGCCTTAGGAAGCAAACAAAAGAGATCTGCCGATAGGAGAGAAGCACACAGCTTGCTTATAGCAGCTCTACTGATACCCTAGATGAAACACAGTTCATCTCCCTCTTCCCTGTAATTGCTTTCATAGATCTTGCATATACCATATGTCCATTTGATTATCAACTATCCTCCAAAGTACATTCATCACCTGGGCTTGCACATACAAATGTGAACATGAGTTATTTTGCGTTTGGTTTATTGGTTTGGATTTTCTTTGTGGGAAATACAGACTTTTACATACAAACACTTGCTCTATAGACTCAACAAAGAACAAGTAAAGGCACAAATTATCCTACAGTTGGATTATTCAGCATTTTAGTTTTACTAATAAAGCCATGTCAAAGTGTATCAACAACAAATAAAGACATTATTACCCCAGTTCTCCTCCCAGGTTTCTGATAAAAATCATTGCTGCCACAACTGTAATGTAGTTAAAATCTGGTCCTTTTGTTTGAAGGAACAAGGAAGTCTGAACTCCTGATTGTTCTTCAGTTCCAGCTCCTGCACCCTGAGAGTAACATGACACGATCCACTTCTTCAAGACAAGTTACTAGCCTTCAGTGTAATAGCAAACAAGCTGAACACTCAAAACCATGGGAGCAAATATTTATCTGTTTAAAATAAAAGTGCATGTCTATAATAAGAACCTATATTTAAAGATTGTGAATCCAGACTCACAATTCTATAATAACATAATGCAATCATCCTTCAGATGAGGAATACATGGCTCTTTGGTACTGATACAGGAATGTAATAACTAATATAGGACATGCAAGTTGATCAGCAACTCTTCAAGTACTACAACATACCACAATAATTTGTTTGCAAGATTTAACTGGGGTTAGATCTTTGGGGGTCTTACCTTCTCAAATAAAATCTTACCAGCTGAAGGACAATGTACAATTTTTTCCAAGGGTTCTCTTGAATAAGAGAACAACTTATTCTTCAAATATTCTGTAACAATACAGACTGCTTCCAAGTTTTAGGTCCACCTAACAAGGAAGCGATTTTACTCATTGGCTTGTTATATACAGCCCAGTCTGGACAACTACTTCATGCCATAGTATCGATCATGTTCTAGGAAGAAAAGCATTCCCTAAAATTGGACCTAGCTTATTAGCTGTCCATCATCATTACAGTCTTGAGTCACCTAAAGTCTTTAACCTTACAGGAAGTGCTATTTCCTTTTTACAGATGAGACAGGGAAGCACATAAATTATGGAAGAAATCCATAAGAAAACATGGACACTATCATTTTATGTGTCTGCATGCAATCTTTTAAGTACTTCACTACTTGTTCCACTGCTAGGTAATCCTAGAATATCCTGGCTTCAAAGTTCCCTATTCAAATCATGGTTCTCAGGCATGCGATGCTTAAAACTTGGAAATACTCTACAATCAGCTTGTTTCTAACCATCATTAGCATGGATAAACCTAGGTATTCTATCATTATACAATGGCAGCAGTACATTTCCATCTTTAGCTAAGAAATACAAAACACTGATTAAAACAGAGCTTGGAGTCCATTTCCTCCAGATGAGTGAGATAAACTCTAAATTTTGGGAGAGATTTCACAGTGAATTCATTTTCTCAAAATGCTGTTGCATTAACAGAGTTTGCCCTAGAATATTCTATAGAGCTGGGGTGTAGATAACTTTTCAGAGGTGTAAGAAGCTTTAGTTTCCTCTGCCTGCTGGAGACTTCAGAGCTGAATGCAGATCTTCCACCTTGTGAATGAACACTAACAGACAGCATTGAACTCAGCTCCATCGTTCCTAAACAGTCATACTCCACAAGGAGCACTAAAATCAATGGAACTCTCACATGAACTCATTAGGCTTTTAAGAATATATAGGGCAACTTACAATACTAGTTTGAAAATTCCCACTGCTCCCCCACCTCACACAAAAACACATCCTTTGCTTACAGTCTACTATTGTTCCTTCAGTAATGTTAACAGCTACAGTTCACTGGAGGGCCCTTGTTTTCAGGCATCATCATTTATTCCTCTTTACATCTACTTTGTAACACAGAATCATAGAACAGTTAGGGCTGGAAAGGACCTGAAGATCATCCAGTTCCAACCCCCCCTGCCATGGGCAGGGACACCTCACACTAAACCATGACACCCAAGGCTATGTCCAACCCCACCTTGAACACCACCAGCAATGAAGCATTCACAACTTCCCTGGGCAACCCATTCCAGTGCCTCACCACCCTTATGGTAAAGAATTTCTTCCTCATATCCAATCTAAACTTCCCCTGTTTAAGTTTGAACCCATTACCCCTTGTCCTCTCACTACAGTCCCTAATGAAGAGTCCCTCCACAGCATCCCTATAGGTCCCCTTCACCTACTGGAAGACTGCTATGAGGTCTCCACGCAGCCTTCTCTTCTCCAGGATGAACAGCCTCAACTTTTTCATCCTATCTTCATAAGGGAGGTGCTCCATTCCCATGATCATCCTCGTGGCCCTCATCTGGATTTGTTCCAACATTTCCATGTCCTTTCTATGGACACCAGAACTGCACACAATACTCCAAATGAGGTCTCAGGAGAGCAGAGGGGCAGGATCACCTCCCTTGACCTGCTGGTCATGCTCCTTTGGACGCGGCCCAGGTTGGCTTCCTGTGCTGCAAGCGCACACTGCAGGCTCATGTTCATTTTCTCATCGACCAACACCCCCAAGTCCTTCCCTGCAGGGCTCCTCTCAAGCTCTTCTCTTGCCGAACTTGCAGCTGTGCCTGGGATTGCTCCCACCCAGGCGTAGGACCTTGCACTTGGCATGGTTAAACTTCACCAGGTTGGCATCAGCCCACCTCACAAGCGTGTCAAGGTCCCTCTGGATGGCATTCCTTCCCTCCAGCATATCAACCGTACCACCCAGCTTGGTGTCATCGGCAAACTTGCTGAGGGCGCACTCAATCCCACTGTCCATGACACCGACAAAGATGTTGAACAAGGCCGGTCCCAACACCAATCCCTGAGGTACACCACTCGTTACTGGTCTCCAGCTGGACATTGAGCAATTGAGCAGGACTCTTTGCGTGCGGCCATCCAGCCAGTTCTTTATCCACCGAGTGGTCCACCTATCAAATTGATGTCCCTCCAACTGATGTCTTTCCAAAGAAGTCATTAAAAACCTCAGCCTTCTCCAAATCCAGGGTAGCCAGTTCTCCTGATAGCTTCCAGAGGGGGCCTACGTTGTTCCTAGTCTGTCTTTCATTCGCTAAGTACCTATAGAATCCCTTCCTGTGATCTTTAACACACCTAGCTAAGTTTAATTCTAAGTGGGCCTTAGCTTTCCTAACCTGGTCCCTAGCTTCCCGGACAACATCCCTCTATCC
>JANRGW010017349.1:0-14418 GCA_024733675.1 Psilopsiagon aymara | reverse complement strand
TTTCACCTGGTTTTTATATTTTTTTTTTTTCTTTTTCTCCTTTTTTTTTTTTTTTTTTTTTTTTTTTTTTGTCACTGTAACTGTCAGAATTTGGAAAATTTTGGAACAGTTTTCTAAAGAATTTTGGGGCCTTAGAATAGCTCCCTTCTGTTTCCTGCTTTGTAGCTTCCTCCACCATCTGAATTTCATTTTGGGCTTTTCTCCCAGGACTTCTTTACTGGCGCATTTCCACAGGCTCAGGCAGCTGCCCTCTTAGTCAGGGGTCAATCTCTGAAAAAAGAATAGGTAGCTGTGCAAGGAGTGGCAAAAGAATAAGAAGCGGAATCTGTCTGAGCTATTCACAGATAAATGGCTTGGAGAAAAATGCAGTTTCTCCTGTACTATCTTTTTACTTAGCTCCAAATGATGAAGAGTGAATGTCATGGTCAGAAAAGTGGTTTTGAAGATGCTGGTTTATATTTGCTGGGGATGTGGTCTTACACCTTTATTGTAAGACTAAATTTCAGTTTGCTCGCACTTCCAGTGCTGGCATTAGGAAATTCTCATGATGCCCTAACACAAACTGGAAGTTTTTATTTTCATGTTTTTTCTTTTGTTTGTTTAGCATTCTGAATGAGAAAAGCTTAGAGCCTGAGTGTGGGTGAGGCAAACTGCTCATCTGCACTTGGGAGAATGTAACTACTTCACTCTTTTTCACCATTCTTGCTTCAAGCCTTAATGATTTTATGGCACATATTTCCAGAATTGTGTTTATTCCTTGTTTCAGCTTACACGTGCAAATATGTGTGAAAACATGGAGCACTGTGGCACTCTTGCTGTTAATGAAATAGCAAATAAAACCAAATTTGCCAAGACAGTTTTCTGCAGATGGACAGTCGTTGTCTTGAAAAATTTGGTTGTTTTTTCCTGAAGATGCTTGGAACTGAGGAGGAATTTTTTAGTAGCTTAAAAATGATCTGTGGTGTGGTGATCACTTTTGATGTTCTGGAAGGGTTTTTTTTGGCTTTGGTCTCTCTACCTGATATCCACGGCAGAGTCTAGTCACTGCCTATTTGCTGCAGGCAGAGAATGAAGAAACAGTGGATATCAGATCTTTGTTGAATGTTATCATAACAAAATTTTCAAGTGCTTACTTTTTTGAGAGTGTGTATTGAAATCAGTGTTCCTATTTAATCTTGTATTCCTCTGATGTCTTCTATTTAGAATACAGAACATTTAGGAGAGAGGCCATCCAAATGATTATATGACCACCTACCAGGAATATTTTATGCCATATTATATACATATGTTTTAAAGGACTTCTCAGCACTTTCCAAAAGAGTTTTAGAGAGGTTAGGGGGGTGGTTTTAGTTGGTTTTTTGGTTTTTGTTTTGTGGGTGTTTTTTTGCGTTTTTTTTTTTTTTTTTTTGAGTGGCATAGATCAGAAAGTCTGTTGGTCTGTAAAATCACCAAGCATGTTTTATCATGTTTGGGGTTTTTTTAATATATACACATCATAGCTATACATCATGTTACACCCTTTCTTTCTTCTTTATGTTATCAGTCCAGATCTCAATGCTGTTCGAGCCCTGGCAGATCATCGCTAGTTGTGTTTGAATGATGGCATGAGTGTTTCCAAAATGCAGCTTTGCCACTTATAGAATCCCTAGGGACAAAGCTTCACTTGTATATTCTAGCGTTTACAGATTGGGTGCACTGCTGTTTCCTCTGTCAGGTTAAGGAACTGGAAAAGCCAGTCGGTATTTAACACAGATGCAAAATGTGGGAGCTGGAATTGCTTTCATAGGCTTGCACTACCTGTGATAAACTAAGAAAATAACTTTTTTTCAAATGCTAAAAATAACTGTGGATTAAAAATTGTCAATTCATGAGGCTCAGGTCTATAAGGAACAATAGGAATTGTGGTTTGTGTTAAACACATAGAATCATAGAATAATTAGGTTTGGAAAGGACCTTAAGATCATCTAGTTCCAACCCCTCTACCATGGGCAGGGACACCTTGCACTGGACCTTGTTGCCCTAGGCTCTATCCAGGCTTGTGGCCTTGAACACTGACAGGGATGGAGCATTTACCACTTCTATGGCCTGTTCCAGTGCCTCTCCACCCTCACAGTAGAGAACTTTTTTCTTATATCTAACCTGAACTTCCCCTGGATTTGTTTGAACCCATTACTCCTTGTCCTATTGCTGTAGTCCCTGATGAAGAGTCCCTCTCCAGCATCCTTGTAGGTCCCATATTACACTACATATCACATTAAATGTTATTGTATTACAGAGATTTTTATAAGTAATCATTTCCCAAGCTAAGAGTATAAGATCAAGAAAGCATCACATTTACTGGTATGCATGCCTGAGAGAAATGTCACAGTTAGGAATTTGGTTTAATGTTGCCAGGACAGCGATTTCTCAACTGTTGAAGAAAATATATGAAAAAGGATATAGCAGAGTCAAACTGAAAAATCTAAGGTGTAAGCTAGAGGGATTTTTTTACAGAACATGACACATGAAGAAATGTAATAGCATCTCTCAGGCTTTACAGGATATGGCATGGTAAAGGCCATTGAAGAAGCTAGCATTGGTGGGACACAAAGAACTAATTGAGGCAAAATGGTCATAGAAGTGTAAATGCATGCTGAGAAAAAGTCTGCTAAACCTAGATTATGATTTTCGCTTCCTACAGGTAGCTTTATAATAAGGCATTGCAACTGAAGTGGTTTTGCAAACCAAATATATTTCATGATTTTTATACCTATCAACTGATCTGTTTACTGGGCATGATTCATGTAGCTTGCAATAATGTTTGATAACAGATGTACAATGCTAGTCCCTGTTGTTACACTGGCTGGTGAGGAACTAAATTAAAAATAATGTGAAACCTCTTAGATGAAGCTGAGGATACAGATATTGATTTGTTTTATGTATTTAAAACACACAGTATTTGGGCTATCATTTCTTATGGAATAATCTTTTATTCAAGAGAAATGTATAGAGCATAGCAGCTGTATGAGATAAATTGGGCTTTTGCAGAAGAGGCAAATAAGGCTGTTTTAATTTGGGACCACAGGAGGCTTCCACTAGTTCAGTAAATGATACAGTCGTGTGTACGAAGGAGATTAACAGCTTTCAACATAAGGGATGTCATGTGAATGCATCCTTAGATTATTAATTTTTTTCACCACAAAAAGTGGTGAAGAAGTAAGCTGTATTTTTCAACTTACACAGGAATATTAGAAACTAAGTCTGACATTCTCTTGAGTAAATTATGAACAGCCAATAGTAAAATGAGGTTAAGACAGATGTGGTTTAGTATGTTAATAACTATTTGTATTTCTGTACTAAGTAATTAATTGTTCATTGATAAATGTGCTGGGAAAGAAGCAGTGCACTACAACATTGGGGAATTTTGTCACCAAATTTCAATTTTTCATGTTTGCCTTGTTTTTAGATGACAATACCCAACCTTTAAGAGCTGCCATTTTAGACCAGGAGTGCACTAAATATGGGATTAAACACATAGATTTTAAGTAAAAATTTTTAATAACCCACATGAAGGTTTTATCAGATTTGTTTTGCCTTAAGTACAGTACAGAAGAGGAATTCCTGTAGTTTTATAATTTTATTACATTGATAATATCAGAAGTTGATTTGAATGTAATTATCATTCACCTACCTTCTAATTTTCCAGTTACTGAACTTAATTTTTTTGCAACTCAGAGCTACATGAAAGTTCTTATTATATGTTGGGCTGTAATAGATATGCAAGTGTAAGAGAAATTATGAAAAATGTGGTCTAATTGTGATTATAAGTTTATGTAATAAAACTTACCATCTTTTTTGTCAGAATTTTTGAAAAGAGTTTCTAGTTGGCCTGAAAAGGAGTAAAGCAGTGCTAATTGGAACAATTTAGAGAATATAGATATATGTGTATATCATCGTAGTATGAGATTTATTTACTTAGCTGGAAATCTTATTAAAATGGTATATGTGACTATAACTTAGATAAGAGAACAGATGGAGTGCTGTTCCTGCCAGGTGTTAATCTTTTAAAATTTATTTATTTAAATCTTTAATAGCCATTTCCATATATTTTTTTTAACATTTAGAAAATTTTGTGTTACAATTTCCTGATGGTTTTGGGAAGCTTATAGACCACCTGCTATACTGCAGTTGCACTGGATTCTGTGAGAGCAGTGCTTGAAATAAGTACAAGGCCCCTACAAGCCAGAGGATTCTACATAACACACAGAAATACCTATCAAAGATTATTCTCTAAGTCTCCAGTAAGCTTCAATACCCAAGACACCTTAGTAACCAATTAATGAAATGTAGATATTTTTACATGCAGGGCAGATTCAGATATAAAGATAGGGAAGTGCTTAATGAGAGGGGAAAATCCCAGATTTCTATTGATATACGCACGCTTAGTACAAAATGCTATAATTAAAAAAAAAAAAAAATTGATTGTTTTGCTTTTAAAAGGAAAACTGATAATTATTCTTTATTCCTGTTTTTTTAGTGTGTAGCTGAATGATTCTTAGGTCACCAACTCCAAATTCTGTCTCTCAGACAAGCATGTCCTAGTAGTCCATTTTATAACTATTTTATAGGTAGATATTGATTAGTTTAACTGTAATTTGCTCCCACTTTCCTTGTTTTAAGTGTACTCCTCCCTTTAGAGCCAGAAGCAATCTTCTAAACTCTTGCTTAAGCCAGTCCCAGCTGATATATATCTGTTCTGAAACATTTTTATTATTTTTCTGATATTTGCCTCTACTTTTACACTTTTTTTTAAAACTCTTTTGTTTCCATTTCTCATTTAAATACGGTTCAAATCTCTCATCCTGTTTCTTAAATTAGGATTTCTATTCCCTAATCAACCTCCTAACTCCTTAGGTGTAAGTTCGTTTTTCATGAAGAGGGAAAACCACAACTGTGTGTGGTGTTCAAAGTGAAGTTTTATGAGGATCAGTATGTTGGCACTGTGTCTTCCTTTAGTGGAAGTGGCTGGACTGGTTCTTTCACCAGGTGCTCTGTCCTTTTATTCTGCAAATTATTGGCCATTCCTAATCATTCTGAGAGCAGGAATGCCTTTTGTATGTTGGCTTCTTTGATACGTGATCTTGTACGTAGCACAACTGGCTGTAGCAGTTTGAGAAGGAATTGGGAGTGCAGAGACTAAATGATGTTATATATCAGCAACACAGTCAGAGATGTGTCAATGCTAATGAGTGTTATGACCTCTGACATGACCTCCCAGCTCTGGAGAGTAACTGGCACAGTCCAGAAGCAAAACTGGGGTCAGCGCAGCAGTTCTTCACTCAGGCTCCTACAAGGCCTCAAATTTGGAATGTAAATTGCAATAGCAAGATAGATATTTTACAGCTTCTCAGCACATGACATGACTTCTCCCAAGTAACCAGTGACAGGACAAGAGGAAACAGCATCAAGCTGCGCCAGGGGAGGTTTAGATTGGATAGTAGGAAAAATTTTGTCACGGAGAGGGTGCTCAGGTATCGGAACAGGCTGCCCAGGGCAGTGGCGGAGTCATCATACCTGGAAATGTTCAGAAAATGTGTACATGAGGCCCGCAGTGACATGGGTTAGCGGTAAACTTGGCAGTCCTGGGGTAATGGTTGGAATTTATGATCTTATAAGACTTTTCCAACCTTATGGATTCTAGCAGAGATAGTCCCAAGGGAGGCTGGGCTGATGAGGGCAGTCTGAGTGTCGGGCTGCTGCTGCTGCAGCTGTCCTCAGCTGCACTCAGCTCCTTTGCTAGGACTCCTCAGTGGACCCTGACCCTGTCACTCACAGGTGCTGGGAAGGGATGACCCATTCTGATCAGCTCAAGATGCCTCGTCAGCTGATGATTAGCTATTGCTGTGTGGGCTCAGCCTGTCTTTCTGGAAGGTTCTCCATGTACTGGTGTGGTTGTGGGTCTGCGGTTGGTTTTACTGAAGTTACTGGAGAGTAATGGTTGTTTTAGTGGTTGCAGTGCTGTGTTTCACTGGGTCCCATCTCTCTGCTCTGTTTTCATTTCAGGTGAGGTAGTTTATGTTGCACAAAGTGTTGATCTGCCTTAGTTGTTGTGATATCCCTAACTTCGTGGTGTCAGCAAAAGTACATTGTGTGCTTCATGTTGTGTGCTTACTTTCCTATCTTTTCTAAACATGGAAACATGCTTAAGCTTTTTAAGCAAGATGGTGTATTCAGCAGAAAACACTGTCTTCTTCAAGTATAGTCTTTCTCAACTCTAGTATACTAGAATTCCTACCCATGGAGAACATTCCTCATGTAGGCGTAGTATGTAAATTAATTTCCACTCTTTTGGAGATGTTACCATTTCTCTACTGCTATCTTCTGTGTGGCTTTTGCTAGAATATTGCATGTACTTTTAAGGCACCCTGGTCAGAAGTAAATTGGTGGATTAAAAGTTGTTCTGGGAACTTTGAAGCTTTTTACAAGAACCTGGGAAAAGACCAAGAATATAAATTCTTTTATTTTTTTCATGTAATTACAGAATTAAGAGATAGTAAAAAGGAGAGAATATAGACTCCACAAGTTTAGAAGTAAATAAGGAGAAGAAGTAAAAAAACCCAGTATGAATTCCTAATAAAAATATTCCAGGAATGAGGACTTACTAGTAATCTATGGGGTAGACTATTACAGGAATTGCCAGAACTTGTTACTTGATTCTTTCAAAATAAGACTAGGAATTGTATTCGTAGGTAACAATTGTATTTGTAGGTACACAGTCAAGAACAATACTGATGACCAATGAAACAATTATTTCATTTTAGTTTATGATTCTGTATTTCCTAATATTGACTGAGTAATTTTTATAATGGTCTCAAAAGCTTTGTTATCCTTAGGGATTTCTATGCAGCATACTCCTATTCAGCCCCTATACTTTCTTCAATGATGCAAATGGGTGAGGCATATCCTGGTTGCCATATGCTTAAGTTGGAACAACTTCTTTGTTTTGAACTTTTTCAATTTTTCTGTTTGTTTGTTTCTGTATTTGTTTTATTTACTTCACTTTTTTTCTTTCCCTGACTGTTTGCATTCATTTGGGAAGTTCATTTCTTATAACTTTGTCCTGGTCTTCAGTTCATTTTCTTCACAAAGCTGCTTCTTAAAAGACTCCTCTGGCTTCAGGCCTTGCTTGGCATGCAGTATAGCATCCTTCTGTCAGACAGCCATTCTTACCTTCTTGGATGTCTGTCTGAGTGAAGACATGTTTGGAAGAACAGTAGTGATCGCCAGACATTGGAGCTCAGAAATAGGAAGGAACTGCAGAAAAGTCCAAAACTACTCATCTGAGAGTTTCACTAGATGATTTCCAATCTGACAGTTTAGGTCAATCTGATTAGAATGTCAGATGGCTTCTTTTCAGACTTCTACATGCACAAGAGGGAAATTTTCAAAATTAGTCTGATACCTAGTATGTATCATCTTCAGAAGTGGTCATTTGAACATCATTTTGACCTTATTATCATGTTATTTCCCGCTGCGCAGAGGTACTAGAGGAAGCTCTGCCTTCTGCTGTGGTCGGTTGACCCTGGCCAGCAGCTAAGTACAGCTGCTTGCTCCTTCCCCTCTCCTGTGAGATGGGGAGAAAAATAAAAAGAAGGAGAGAATATTTGTGGATCAAGGTAAAAACACTTTAATACATGAAGCAAAAACTACACATATAAGCAAAATAAAGGAATTTATTCACTGCTTCCCACTGGCAGACAGATGTTTGATTTGTGGTAAGCTTCACTTCAGCACACAGAACAGTCCAAATGCCTTAACTGTGAATATACCCACTTCCTTTTCCTTTCCTAGAGTAAAATGCCATATGTGAGGGACTATCCTTTTTTGATCAGTTTGGATCAGCTTTCCCAGCTGTGTGTCCTCCTGGTTTCTTGCCAACCCCAGCCTACTTGTGGAGGGACAGACTAGGAAAAAGCCTTGATGATGTGCAGGCACCGTTCAGCAATAGTCAGAACACTGGTGCATGATCAACATTGTTAGTCACAAATCAAAAAAAAACAACCCAGCACCATACAGGATGCTATGAAGAAAATGGGCTGCATCCCAGCCAGACCCAATACACCTTCAGAGTTCCTGTCCAAGAAGCTACACTGCAGAGATACAGGAACTGGGGATTATTCCGAATCTAGTGGTGTTGTGTGGAACAAAGAAATATCTTAAACTTGTGACACACAGCTACTAAGGTGGTTAAGAGATGGTAGCAGTACTCCTCTGTTCTATTCCAGTTCCTCACTTGTTCTCATTATGAGTAATTTTTTCACTATTGTACCCTGAGCAACTTTGTCATTCAGACATTGATAAATGATATCACTGATGGTGATGGTCACCATACGTTTCACTGTGTTTTATTCTCTGGCAATAAAATTACTTCTTATTTCTGGGCAAACACATCTTTTCTGTTGGCTGCCATGTTTTTCCCCTATATGATGTTTTTCTGAGTAAAGTTTCACTTAGGAAAGGATCCAGGATATTTTCTCATGTGTTCTTTAAGTTAATTCTTCCCTTTCTTAATGTATATTGTTCTTGAATTGAGATATTGCTTCACATCATGGATGTGTAGCATAATTTATATTTTATATATGTTAAACAAGATTCTCTTGGCTTTCCGTCTCTGAATTAGGGGTACACAGACCTTCACAGTAAAGGCTATAGAAATTGTTTCTTGATTGGTATGAAACCACTAAGAAATAGCTAGCTACAGTGGGGGTGAGGGTCAATTGCCTGAGGCAGTGGCGATACTATCAGCTGCAAAGAGAACCTGCATCCTTGAGATCTGCAGACCAGCTGCTCTTGCTAAGCTTCGTGCCTCAGTGGCCTCTGGATGTGATGCAGCATCTGGCAGAGGAGTTCTTCTATAAAGCTGTGGATGAGCAGCACAGGATAGTGGAATACATGTGAACTCTCAAATCAAAAAGCTTGGTTTTGAGTATTGTTATTCTCAACAGTTGACAGGAACATATCTGTGAACTACATATCCTGAAGGATTTCCTATTAGTGATAAACCCCTCTTTTTTTAAAGGTTTAGATTATAGCCAAGAATAACTGAAAAGTCTATTGCAAATACCAAATTGCATAGTGAAAGCAGGATATGAATAATATGCATTAAATTCAGCTTGGAGCAAATGAGTACATCTGAAATGAGAACACAAAATATTGAATAACTCCTTGCTGCTTATCTGAACTATGCTAAGTGAGACATAGGATCTGTTAAAAGTGATACGTGACCATGTAATTATTGTAACACAAGCATAGAATCCATGTAGAGACTGCAGAAATAACATTAATTTTCTAAAACACTTTCTAAGATTAAGTTCTTCGTTTTACAAACAAGTGATGATGTGCAAACATAGCACATCAAGTTGCCTTGCACTGATCCTCATGAGGATGGAACCTTTAGAATGACAACTCCTATCTCTGTTACAGGAGCTAACAACATATTAGTAGTAACTATTAATTGGTTTCTGCCTGAATGCATAGAAAGAGCTTGATGGGATATGCTGCCAGTGACTGTCAGCAATATTAGCAGAGGAGTGCTTAATAGTTGTGTGTACAGTTTTTGGGTGTGAAGTGGGTTCTGTTTTGAGGTGGGAAATAAGTAGTACATATTAGGCTTTATAGAGGATTAAATGCATCTCCTGTAAGTTGCCTGATCCCAGTAGGTAGCTAAGGAGAAAAAGCCTTTCTATTCTCATTTCAAGTGTCTGGATCGAACCCTGATATGACTCATAGAAGCTCAGAGCTGTCATTTCAGATACAGTTTTGTTCAGCCCAAGTTAGAAGATTTTACATGCAGATGAAATGTTTGGAGGATTTGGCTTTTAAAATCTAATACTTCTCTTTAATATGTATGATCTGAAGTTACTCTCAAAGTTTGGTTTTTTTTTGTTTGGTTTCCATATGATGACCAATGGTGCATCCTTTGTCAAATATTAAGGCATTCCTCCAAAGTATGGTGCTCAATATGGTATTATCAGGGTTTTAATGTTTTTTCAAAATGAAGCTATTTGTTTTCTTGCAACTTTATTTATATAAATGGACAAATCTTTACAGAGGTTATTAAAGAAACACAGAATGTGGTAAAACCTGTTTAGGTTTCTTACCAAATAAAATAATTAATGAGAAGGTATGGCACACACGTTGTTAAAAATAAAACCACAAATGTACTCTAAAACTTCATTAAGGTTGCTTTTACATTTGATGATAGGATATAGGAGCTGGTGCTCTCTGTGTGAAATATTATGTGCTTTGTACAGTATATAGGAATAGTAAAGGCTAAAGGTAACCCATCATATGGTTATGCTTTGACAAATGGCTAAATGAAAATGATGGTATCAAGTTCCATGTACATGTGGTTAAATCTGTCAGCTTTCAGAAAGCAGAAAAAAGACAAAACAAACTCCCTGAAAAAAAATTTCATGCTTTATAGTTGTTAAATTTTAAGTTCTGAGAATTTCAAATTAAACCCGTGGTTTTTGTTTCTTCCTCTTATGCTCTTCATCATTCACAAATTCAGATACCAGGAAAAGGAGTTTCAGGAAATTATTCTGTTAAAAATGGATAGAAGTTAAAGGTAACATAAAATATAGTGCAGTGGAAAAAAATAGTAAATCGAAAAAAACCTTATTTCATTGTCAGAGCAATGCTATCTTGGAGATCTTTGTGGAGCTGAATATTCATGAAAAAGTACTTATTAAAGGAGAACTGTGACTTAAAAATGCAAAGGGAACATATTTAGACAGTAATTTTAACTTTTTCTATTTTATACACTACAAGCAGAAAATGGCTATTTTATGGTCTCTGGCAGCACTGGGAGAACTCTAGAACAACTCTCAAATGTAAGGGGTTATTTTTTTTTCATTGTGAATATATTTGTGGGAGAATCAGAAGATTGTTGTGTGTGAATGTACACTTATGGTATGGTTCACATATTACAGAGACCTGATATTTAAATTTATAAAAAGAGAAATTCAGGGGTTTTTTAACTATGCACTGATGGCACATTTTTATAACCTGATTTTTGTTTTTTGTTTGTTTTTAATTGAGAATAGGCAGGATAGTTTCTTTAGTTGTCTGTATTTGATACAGGAATTTTTTGTCCTTTATATAACATTTCTTTCACGCTATTAAGGAGTAAGAAGCAAAGAAAAAGTGGCAAATACAGTAGTGAGTTAATTTTTTAAAGTATGCTAAGTGGAGCAGATATAATCTGATTTGAAGTTCTGAGAGAATCTAGCTCGATTGGTACAAATACGGAGTAAAATAATTGACTTGATGAATTACCATTTTTATAAAACATATCAGCATCATTCTGCAGGCTTGGCTGTGACTGTGGAGGCTCTGTGTTCCTTAGAGTGTGCTTAAGTGCATGATGGAGTGTGGATCAGGAATGGTCATTGCTCGCTGATGACTCCTGGTTAGGAGGGCAGTGCTGTGTCTCAGCTGTGACGCACACAGTCTGCCTGAAGCACAAGAACCAGAACTTCCCACTACATTAATCTGTAATTTTTCTTTCTAAGACTCCAACTAGTCCCTTAAATTGTGTTGAAAAGTCTTTGCAGTAAATGAAAGTATGATCTGTTATTCTTCCTGGGGTGGAAACTGGGGTTTAACTTTTTAAAGTATACTTCATATTTTCAAAAAAATCAAATAACTTTACGTATTTGCCATTTACTCTCTCTGATATCAGTGTGAAAAGAGATTATTGCAGTACAATGTTAATATTGTAGCAGTTAGTAAAATGAAGACTTAAATAGCTGTAGTTTGTGGGCCTTTCTGTCTTTGCAGCAAACTAATAATTTTGCTGGATCACCATGTAATTGATAGCAAGGAACACCAAATTTCAGTTCACTTCTTTGTCCATTATGCTGTGTTGATTTTTAAATAGAATTATGAAACTAATAATTTCACTGTCTGACCATAGAAAACCTTTGAGTTAGCAAGGTGTGCTGCTGACCTCATGGTGATTGCCTGCCCTGTCTGTGTATGATATTACTACCTTGTATATTGGATTACTTTCCCCTATCTTTTTTTCTGTTCAGTGATTAAGCATTTTGATTTGGTGTAGGAGAGATAAGGATGTCTTCTACTTCATAGAGCATTTAATGCTCAGAAAACTGCAAGAGTGCGGATTATAATAATGGACTAGCTGAGCTGCAATAGAGGACTGATATTCTGTCAGATATGAGGGGATGAATGAGTTTAGCAAATAGTTTAACAGCTTGGCTTTATACTGCTGAACAGCAAAAAGAAATTCAACGTTCTGAGAAAAGAGACCTGAGCTTGCTTAATCGTATGTAAATGATGACCACACACACACACACACACACACACATTTCTTAAAAGCCCTAGATTAAGTAACAGGGAAAGAAGGAACACAATTAAAACATTTTAGAGCGTAAAATGCTGATTAACACTTTTTTCTTAATGGTACCTCTTAATATTTTCATGCTAGCTAAGGAATTTTTAAAGAAAAAGAGTTCTCATTCACATCCGTCTTTAGATGTCTCATTATGAAAAAGAAAAGAACTAAACAAGACAGGCTTTAGCTAGCATTGTTAGTTTGATTCTTCGTTTTATTGACAAACACACATAAAAGGATGGTAAAAGAAAGCAAGAGAAAAGATGTATCCCTGTGTTGTTATTTAGGACTCACTGCTTTGGAGCACCGGCAGAGCATGAAGCCTTGCTAGCATGAAATAGTTAAGTCACTGCTTTTGGCTGCCTTACTCGTAGTTTTCTCAAGGGGGTGCTGCAGCCATGAGGCTGTGGCTATGAAGGAAGTTTCTGATCTGGTGGAGTCAACAGGAGGAAAAGAAAAGAGCAAGTAAAAGACAAATAAGAGAAAGAACCGTTGAGACAGGTTTTGAGTCTTGCCTTCTAGGTTTTTCTGTGATTTACGAGTAGCTGCTTCAAAAACTTGGGTCTGGCTGGGATATTTCTGAGGATTGGACTAATGAATGCTTGTTACTGTTGTCTTGATTATCGGGACACAGAGGATGAGGAGATTGCAAATTGTCCTTCTGGCAATAATGACTAAATAAACAATGCAATATGGCCCATTCTTCAAATGGGATTTTTTTCCCCATCATTTAAGGCTAATTTCTGATATTCTGATTAGTTTACCATTCATCATTATCATACTGTCCTTTGGTGATAAATGTATGTTTCCTAATTGACTCTATATCCCTCTTGTGTATTTTCCTGCCAATATTATTCTATGATATCTGACATTTTAGGAGTCCTTTTAGTAATTTCATATGCAAGATTGCTGATTTATTGCAAAAGTAGGATTCCTTCTTGTTCAGCATCTTCATATCCTGAGTTCATTAGGAACGGAGCACAGTGATAGACCAATGGGGACTTCAAGAAGTACCTTTCCAATACAATGACACAGATGGTATTTGAAGTTTAGGTCTCAAAAACTTGACAAGACTCTTTCGTAAACTAACATTAAACTTAGAAAGCTTTTTTTTTTCTATTTTTAACTCACAGTTATTGTTGTGGCAGTTAAGGTGTCACATTAATCTTTTATTCAAGGCAGAGAAAAGCCACATGATTGCATCGGTGTAAGCTGACCTTTTTCAGCCTTGAAAATTCCTTCAATTTACTTTTATACATGCAAATGAAGAGTAAAAGAATGCATACAATAATAACATATAGTGTAACAATTGCTTACTGAAAGTGGGGCAGTTCATTTTTTTTATTTCTATTTTGTGTTATACACATTTTCAAAGCAAAAATAAATGCATTTTAGTTGAACTTGAAACATACCATGGAAATAAGTTACTTCCACCAATTATTTAGAGAGGAATAGTGTTATGCTGATTTATTTGTTTTTATATGTCTTAATATTCTACTTACCAGTGTCATTATTTCTAAGTAGTCTTCTGTATTATATTCATATTTAAAGATCAGGGTAGTTGTATGTGATCACTAAGTCATGAAAATGAAGAATGAATTGCTGTTGTAGGAGAGAACAGAAACTTTTTTACCTTAAAATAAAAATAAGGCTAATGAAACAATAGTCAATATCTGGCATAATTAATATTTTTTTTTCAATGTGACATTTTAGGCTTTCTCTTCAGAAAGAAATTAAAAATTGCCGGTCAGTTCAACTCAGAATGTTTTAAGCTGTCTTAAATGTAATTCAGCATACAGCTGTGCCAAGTGCAAGGTCCTACACCTGGTTCAGAGCAATCCCGGCACAGCTCCAGGTTGGGCAGAGAAGAAATTCAGAGCAGCCCTGCAGAGAAGGACTTGGGGGTGTTGGTCGATGAGAAACTTAACATGAACTGGCAGTGTGAGCTTGCAGCCCAGAAAGCCAACCATATCCTGGGCTGCATCAAAAGGAGTGTGACCAGCAGGTCGAGGGAGGTGATC
>JANRGW010017347.1:5704-19938 GCA_024733675.1 Psilopsiagon aymara | reverse complement strand
GGACACAGGGGCTTGGAGCACTGCTCTATGGAAGGTGTCCCTGCCCGTGGCAGGGGTTGGAGCTGGAGGAGCTTTAATGTCCCTTACAACCCAAACCAGGTGGGGATTCTATGATTTGCATGTGTTGGGAGACCCAGGTTAATTCCCTGCGGATGGCACTGCACCAGCCCAGCAGACCCTGCAGCAGTGAGAGGGTTTATGGCCCTGTCCCACCAACCAGGACACGTTGCTGTAATGCCAGAAGCAGGGCTGCAGCACCCAGAGTGCGTTTAAGGAAGAAAACAACAAGGGGAATCACTGCTGAGGCTTCTCAACAACAGGGAAACGGTCCGTGTGCTGCTGCAGACCAAACAGGAGGGTTTAGGAGCAGGAAAAACCTCCTGAGCCCAGGCAGAAGCTCATAAAATTTCCTTGCTACCCCTCCCTGGCTCTGTAAACCCACAGCCCTCACACAAAGAAGGACACATAGAGCAATCATTAACCTTCTGCGTGTAAGGAACAATCGTTTTGGCCTGTGCATATCATTCCTTAATGCTATATGATATGAAAAGGAATCCTTGCTGTAGGTAGCACACTGAAGGCTCCACATTGTGGCTGTCCCATTGTGCTGGGGGGGTTCAGCAGCCTGTGCCTGCCCTCACCCTCGGCTCATCCAGAGCCTGTGTCACCATCCTGCTCCTCTCCTGGGGTAGGAGTTAACCACGGGCAGGGTTAGGGGAGCCTGGGGCCAGCAGTGGTCAGTGGTCCCCAGGGGATACTCACATCCCATTGTCACTCCACAGGAAGGTCACACTCCTCGTTTTGGGGCTGGACAATGCTGGGAAAACCTCTGTCATCATGGACCTAGACAGAGGTGAGGAGCTGCACCGCCCCAGAGCCAGCCTTGGCTGGAGGCAGCAGCTTTATGCAGCCAAGTGCTTGAGCCTTGAAGGACCAAGACCCATGTGCTGCCGGCAGTGGGATCGGGAGCAGGAGGCACCCGCCACAGGGATGCTGCGGGCTCCCTGCACCGGCTCTCTGCCCTCTCCCACACACAGCACTGCCCAGCGAGGTGCTGCCCATGGCACAGCCCGGCCAGACCCGCCTGCGAGTGGAGCGCTTCGAGGTGACGCTGCTGGACCTGCCCGGGGCCCCGCGCTCCCGCAGTGCCTGGCGAGGCCACTACAGCGCAGCCCATGGGCTCCTCTTCGTGCTGGACTCCAGTGACCTGGCACGGATGGAGGAGGCCCGCAGGGTCCTGAGCCGCGTCCTGAGCCACCCCGATGTCTCTGGGAAGCCCCTCTTGTTGTAAGGCTGGGTCTCAGGGATGTGACCTGTGGGGTTTGGGGTGAAGGAGGGAGAGGGGGTTTGCTGCTGGGATTGTGGGGTGTGCGACTCGGCTGCTGAAGGGGTGTGGTACCCAAGGGGCTGTTGAGAGGAAGCTGGGGCATGGGGACCCCAGTGATGCTCTAGGAGAATCCCTGGGGATGGGGCTTCAGTTCTTGGTAAAGGCTTGGGCAACACTTCACCTCATCACAGCCGAACTGGGAGAAAGCATCCAGCCTTCCCTGCGTCCAGGCGCCCGGAGCCCGGGCTGATCGTCAAGCTGCTCTCTCCCCATGCCCTAGGCTGGCCAACAAGCAAGACACAGCGTCTGCCCTGCTGCCCTGCGAGCTGATCGAGCGCCTGTCCCTGGAGCGGCTGGTCAACGAGAACCGCTCTCCCTGCCGCATCGTGAGTCCGGGGCTGCCCCGCTCCCGGCGCCCGCTCCGCGATGCCCGGCGGGGATAACCGTGCCCCTCCGCCGCAGGAGCCCTGTGCCGCCAAGCGGGGCCCCGCCGCCGGCCCGCCCCCGGGGGACTCTCGCCGCTGAGCTGGGGCGGGGAAGGGCGGCTCTGGGCTCCTGTTTGCCCCCGGACGCGCCTTGCGGGCTGTGCGGCGGAGAGCGGAGAGGCGGCGGGGTCTGCTGTGCTCGGGGGGCGTCGTTCCCTGACTGCAGGGTTTCCCCGCGCTTCCCGCGCAGCAGGTTGTCCGGCACAGGGGATCCCTCGTGTCGGTACATCTCGGGCTGGCACAGGCGGGGCTCGGGAAGAACATGCACTTCTCACAGAGCGTTGTCGGAATCCTTTCCCTGTTCACCTGCCCTCGGGACCTCCGGTCTCGTTTGCTGTCGTCTAAACTGAAGGGCCAGCCCCGCCGCTCCTGCAGTCCCGCTTCCCGCACCGGGGTGAGCAGGAGAACGTCGTGGTGGTGCCTTTTCGGTGTGCTGCAGAATAGTGGTAACATGGATACTGACAGCGAGCAGCAATCCGTGCGTTTGAGTGTGAGACTGACTGTGTGTTAGCACCGGCAGACCACTTCCTGGTAAGGCCTATCTGCTGGAGGAAGTCTGGGGCAACAGATCACTAAAAGCAAGGCTGTTTGCAAGCCTATTGTTTCAGAAAGAACGCTGCTATAGCCAGGACTGTCCTTCAGAAAGTCACAGGAGTATAAAATGGTTTGGGATAGTGCCGTGGTTTAAGCCAGGACAGTTGGAAAGAATCTTAGGATCATGTAGTTCCAACCCCCCTGCCATAGGCAGGGATACCTTTCACTAGACGAGGTTGCTCCAAGCCCCATACAACCTGGCCTTGAACACTGCCAGGGATGGGGCAGCTGTAGCTTCTCTGGACAACCTGTGCCAGTGTTTCGCCACCCTCACAGTAAAGAACTTCTTCATTATATTTAACCTAAATCTCCCTTTTCCCTGTTTAAATTTGAACTGATTACCTCATGTCCTATTGCTACAGTCCCTAATGAAGGATCCCTCTCTAGCATCCTTGTAGGCCTGCTCAGATACTGTCATGTCTTTGCTATTATAGTCATATCTTTGCTATTGCACTCTGCTTCCTGCCAGCAGCCATCACTTTTGATTCCACGTTTCCAAATTCCTTAAGACTTTAGGTAGCCTTCTAATTTTCTCCTGCACAGATCAGTAGTTAAATATTTTATAGTCTTATTTCTCAGTCAACTTCTATAAACTAAGAACTCACAGTTCTCCATGCTACTGTGTAAATTACAGGGGCAGAAGAGAAGGATGAGTGGTGATCTCGTGGCAGTCTACAATTTCATCGAGGAGAGGTGTAGAGACGGAGGTGCCGATCTCTCTCTGGTGACTGTAACAGGACATAGGGCACAAGAAAATGAAATGGAGCTGCATCAGGAGAAGTTCCCATTGGACGTTAGGAAAAGATTCTTCACCAGCAGGGTGATTGGTAACTGGAACAGGCTCCCCAGGGCAGTGATGCATGGCAACAAGCTTGTCAGAGTGCAAGAAGCATCTGGATAGTGCTCTTAGCAATATGGTTTATTTTTAGGAGTTCCTGCAAAGAGCAGGAGATTTGTACAGCGTTCCCATGCTTTTATTTGTCTTACTAAAAAAAAAATTAAATCATCAAAGTCAGACTTTTTATAGAGAACTTTATTCAGTCTGTGCGATCTGCTGCTGTTTTTCTATTTCCCATGTAAGAACACCCTTTTTACTATCATAAATCATACTACCACCACCACTTTGAGAATATCCTGTCTTAATCCCATTTTAGTTTCTGACTTTTCCAATTGTTTTTTTCAGGCAAGGGCTGGAATTACTTTGGACAAACAACCAGTGCTAGTTAGGCTTGCTATACTACGCTGTTCTGCTCAGTGTCCCTTGTCCTATCATTCACCTGCATATTCCTCTTCAACAGCTCACTCATACAAATCCATAGGGAAAGAAACAGGATTTTTTATAAGGAACCACAGAAGCAATGCTGGTGCGTTTGAAGGTCTAGATTATATGTCAGCAATTTTCTTATTCCCGAAAGGAGGCTGACACAGATGGAATATGAAGCAAATAAAACTCAATTAACTCAATTTAAATGAAAACTGATGTTTCTGCACCTTCAGTAACAGATTGAGTGACTTGGGCTAAAACTACCTCTTTTGGGGGGTTGGCTTTTTTGGCTGCTTGGGGTTTTTTTTGCTAACCGGCTTTAACATGGAGAGTTCCTGTCTCACTGCTAAACCTCACATTTATCTTAACATGGAAGAGCCTTTCTTCCAAAAGCTAGAAAAAACAGCCAAGGGTGACAAGGCAGCAAGACTGTTTATTTCTTTCAGCAGCAGTATAGGCTTATGCCTGCTTGAAATGCCCTAGAACACTTACTGTCTTGGTTCTCTATCAGTGTGTACTTGATTGTATAAAATTTAGCAAATAAAATTCCATCAGTGAAAACATCATTGTATTTAAAATTTTGTGGGTTTACTGCTTATGCAAGAGAGGTTTAATTTGACTGCCGAGAAAGGATCTTAGCACACATAATTCAAAATTTCAGTCCAGAAATCATACGCAGATAGGCATGAAGTGTGAGGTCTGGTACTAAAAGCTCATGCTAAAAATTTCTGCAGTTCCTCTGGTAGCTTGTAATTCCTCAGAGAAGTCAGTCATAGCTTACAGTGAGAGATTTTCCTAAGAAAGATTACAGGAGCAGTACCTGTTACACATGAAGGAAGCATAACAAAAAATACAGGATAAGAAGCAGAAATGTTACATTTGAGAAAATCAGGGTGGATTTGGCACTGCAGGTCTGCTAGGAAAGCCTTGATGTAGATGCGGCTTTTCTGGCCAAAAAATATAAAAGAATGCCTGGGTAATATTTTACTGACCTGTCTTTTTGAATTTCCAGGGCTACACTAGAAAGACCAAGCAGACCACTAAGTAAGCTGTGGTTTCAATGTGTGCAGCTGAGCATTAGTGGAGCTGAGCTTTTCATTTTTTGCCAAGACAAAAATGTGGTAAAGTGCTCCAGTTTTTAACAGTACTCAGCCAAAAAGAATAATGTATTCTTTTTATTTATGCAGTTTGAGAGGTCTATGGATTTTTCCTTTAATTGTTAAAGATGGTAAGGCTTACCCATTTATATGCATCACCCCTGTCAAAACGCGAAGGGAAGTAAGATTATGCCATCTGTTGCTAATTTGCATCCCAGTTCTGGCAATCACACTGGACTGCTGCAGGATGGTTGAACTCTGGATGAAAAAGCTCTGGTCTGCATTTAACTCTCACCCAGTCCTCTTCCTTCTACAGCCTCAAACAGAATGAGCTAAGAGTCATTCTGTACAAAACCTTAGGCGGGGAAGGTGGTAAAGGAGGGATTTCCTTTTGTATCATAAGGTCAAGGCAAGGCATAGCTATAAACCAGGGAACTATTAATCGAAAAATTCATTCTGTCTCTTAGCATGTAGTAAAGATACACACTTTAATTTCCATTCCAGTAATTGCTTTCAGCTCCTTATGAATTAAATGAATTACATAGTAATGAATTAGCATTCTACTTTGTATTTCTCTAAATAGCATTTAATCAATCTATAGCTAGGAAAATGGCATATCTAATAATGTCTGCATGGCTGTAGATAGAGCTTATTAAGTCCAGAACAGCTGAGAATCGGTTTCAGAAGTACATCTTGGAAGAAAGACTAGGTACCCCTCCAAGGTTTGTACTTCCTAGTGCAGCCAATTTTGTATGTGCTCTGAAAGCATGAGTAACAAAGCTAATCCTGATACAAAGCAAAAGGAACAGGTTTGCCCTTTCTTAATTTAACGTCTTCAGTCTTCATGCGGAGACCCTTCCTCTCTTCTGAGGCCAGAAAGACATAAAACACACATTCAGAGCTGAGCTGGCACTTCTGTTTCATTAATTTTCTTTCCTAATCAGTAGTCTATGTTTGAGTGAAACTGCCCTTTTGAAAGATACACATTTAATTCTGCCTACACAATCCAGCAAGAATCACTGGCTTTTGGAAGTGCCAATCCAAAATCACTATTTGAAAAATTCTGTTTTTAGAACCACCACTAATACCTCCATATGTTGCACCCAACTGATTTTGTGCAATATACATTTTTCATTCACGTAGCTTTTTTATATTAGCTGAAGAAAGACTAGGTACATCCAAAGGAGCAGGTACAGCCTGCTCCTTTGGATGAAGTCACAAAACAAAATGCATAAACAGTTGTGTTCCAATGTGCAATTACAAGTTTTTTGTGACACAGATTATAAGCCACTCTATTTTGGGAGACTTTAACAACATGTTGTAACCACGTATTTCAAATAAATGCCTGTTCATTTAATGGTAAAATAACAAGGCTAATAAAGCAATAGTTGCAACATTGGGAAATAAAAATATTTTTATTGATCCCTATATGTAGGCTACATTATAATTCATAAGTTACTAAGCTTTCACCAGTAATTGGCATCTTATTGCTTGTGTCTGATTTGGGAACCTTTTTTTTTTAGTTTTGAGGTTCCAGTTCAACTGATTAATTTCTAGAATAAGAATGGAAAAACATGCCAATCATTTGAAAAAAATACTTCACTGATTTTGTGGAGCAGTAGTTTTGTCTCTGATTTTGGATTAGACACCACATTTAGCAAAGGTAGCTTGTGTGCTTTTTTCAAACAAGGCATATGTCTTCCCCTGTTCTTGAAGAAAATTTTACATAGAGCAAATTAAATGTAAATAAAATTAACTTACCAATTATTAGAAAACTTGCTAAAATTTGTAGTCAGGTTCTCTGGAGACTGGGAGTATATTGAATGCATTACAACCTGTGGTTAGGGATTTCTTCTGCTCTGGTGCTGCTGGCTGCTCTGAGACACAAACCAACAACAACAGGAAGGAAATGTTGGTAGTCTGAGACAAAGACTATCCAACTCCTTGAAGAAAAGGTCTACAACACTGATCTCAAGTCTCTTTACAGGAAGCCAGGGAACAAGGTCAAAAAAGTGCTGCAGAAACGCGATCTTACTGACTGAAATATACAATATATACACAGTAGTCCAATATGCCTCCTGTAGGCTCCAGATATGGAACAGTTAGAAAGGCCTAAACTTTGCTTTCTTTTTTTCATTTTTTTTTTTTTTTTTACAATAAGTAGTTATTAAGAAACATCTCCATTGAACAAGTCATTTCCTCATTAAATTTAACAAGAGGCTTTATCAAAATGGTCTTCTCCTCTAAGAAACAAGTATAACAGCTTCTTACCAAAGCAGAATTCAGCTTTGGAAGAGTGAAGTATCGCGACAGTAAAATTGATACTAGCTGCAATTGAAACAGCTGTCAAATTGAGACTGTATGACCATTTAGTGAATTACTGCCAAAGAGTCATAGACATTTTACTCTATGGTAATCTCTACAATCCCTTGGCATCTAAGCATTGTACCCTTACAATTTAAAAAAAAGCGTTTTTTGTAGGTCACAGCACTGAGTGTAGTGCTACTGTGCTAGATTGAGTTAACTAGATCTGGCTGGGTAAGGCACAGGTACAGTGACCTCACTTCAGCTCAGGTCTATCAAAAAAGCAGTGGATCCATCAGTCTTCATGTGAAAGGAAGCAGCTTTTTAAATCTTACTCAAGACTAATGTTATATTCAACTACTTGCATTTGATTAGACTTAACTCTGAAACCTATATTTTCCCCTTATTGTGAATGGGGGGCCATATTGCTTAATTGTCTATTACATTTCCCTGGTATTAAGTAAGAGCAGTTACAGCACTCCGACATTTAAAATAGATGATTCATATCTTAAGATGCTGGAGAGAAAATTGGTGGAGGAATGGCGAAGTAAGGAAAGAAGCACAGATGCTAACAGGATAATGAATACATTTCAGATAGTGAAGAAATTACTCATTCTCACATTTAATGGGGTCATTTATGATGTACAGCAGCTAAGTCTTTTGTTCAGGTAGTGTTTTGTGCGACATGATCACAGGCTTCAATGGCTCCTGCAGTCGTTTGTGCTTGACCCTCATACAAAAGCATTGAAACGTGAGTGCTGACTAAATGGAAAGTCAGGCATCCTGAAGTACTTTGGTGCACAGTTGATTAAAGTGGATAGCCAGCACCACTTAAACAAACCATTAAACAATGCTCATGGTTCTGCCTGTTTTCTTCCCTTCTTACTGCCTTCACCACTTCCAGTGCCATGATGATGTATTTTTAAAATGCAGCATTTCTGAGCACCCAAATCAAGGAAAGTGTCTGGAAACAGCCACACAAATTACTGATGATGATGAACTGCCATAATGACACAGGCAAAGAAGAGTTTTGGTTATACTTGTGAACTGATAACACTTGGAAAACATTACCTAGCAACAGAATGTGCCAAAATGCCTTGCATTATCTGAGATTACTAAAAATAGAAGTCAGCTCTATCCCTCAGCATACATGTTCAGGAAACATTCTGAAAAGGAGTGCAAAAGGCTGGCCACACTAGCAAAATGTTAATATAGTTTGTCAGAAATGTCTTTCCTTTTTAAAGGAAAAAAGAGACTTCACTAATATGATGAGATTTCTCTCCTTGCAGTCAAATACACTCAAGATTCATCAGGAATACATTAGAACGATGTTAATAGCTGTGGCTTTAAAAGAGACATGAATCATTAAAAGAGTTTTCCTCAGGTAATAAGAAAGCTAACATGAATGGCATAGCATTTCAGAACAGAGGTTTTCAAACCTGTATTACACAAAGTGACAAAGTAGTTCCTCTGAACATGCGGTCAAGTTCTTGCTCGTATCTATCTCAGGCTTGAGCTACTATGACAATGTCATAGAGTTTAATAAGGGGTGAACTCAGAGTGTGTTGCCTCCTGAGAAGAGGAAAGATCTAGTGTTTCTTTCCAATGGTTGCATATTTCATTAAACTTTTAAGAAGTTCCAGACTGCCAATTTTGGAGAAAATAATCCAAAAGATTCGAAAGTTCTTCAGGACTGAGAGGATAAGGCTGTACCATTAGGGATTAGGAAGCTGTGCTATAAACAACCAAGAAGCTTTTCTTCCTTAAAGTTCATATAAAGACCCATACGAGTTAGTCACAAAGGGAAGAAAAAGAAGGAAAGCTGCTAGGGTCATGAGTGTAGGTGAGTGACTAATGATAAAGACAGGTGATGGTCTGCTTCTCTCCAGCAGATCCTTTCTTCTCTCAAAAAAGGATCCTTTCAGTCCTTTCTTCTCTCACATGAAAGGATAATTCCCATGCTTCTTTAAGCATAAGGATTATGTTTGTCAGAAAGATCTGCTTTTTCAGGTCCAGAAATATTACAGAAAGGAAAATAGCTGGTTTGGCTGCAAGAAGCAATGTAGGTAGGTTTGGGTTTTCATGTCCTGTATTGACGGTATGGTAGCCTCAGTGACGCTTCTGATCACAACTGTATTTTCACTTCAAGACAGCTCATCTCATGGCTATTCTTGTTCTATTTTTTTAAATGCAAACAATATTTCAATGGCTTAAGAAATCATAAGAGAGCATTTAAGAAACCTGGATTCCTTTTAAATTAAGTTTAGTTGACTTCAAACAAGCTGCACAAGACAGCATGACAACTAGGGACCACCTTTTCTCAAGGAAGGTAGGTTACACTTGCACCTCATAAAGAAGCTAATCACTTAAGGGTGTTGTTTTCTCCTATGGGCTAATGGCCGACATCCCCAGAGCAGCAAAAGCAAATACCACACTGCCACTATTGTGGTAGAGTGACAGCTTCTGTGCATGAGTAAGTGCAAATTACAGCACATAACGTCCCACTCATTTCAATGGGATTGCTTGTGAAGTTAAGGCACCAGAAACTTTCTGTCTTGTGGTGGCTGCCTTACAAGTTGTTAGCACCTAAAGATGAAAGGCAGTGTGACTATACTTACCCAGTCCTTCTTTCAGAAAAAGACAGTATTTCTGGTGCCTTCAGTTAAGGCAGGTATTGGGATCCTCACACACCCCATAATCAGACTAGAAAGCCTAACTACATCCAGGGTTAAATTATAATTCTACTTCACCAAGTACACTGCTACATGGTTAATGACTGCAATGCAGCATAGTACCAAGGTTACTGGGAAATGTAACATAGTATAATTAAGACCAGGTTTACTTACTTAGTACATTATGTGATCAGTTTTATGAATTGGCCCTTGTATGTCATACTCGGTGCATGGCTGAGGGAAGAGCAGAAATGACAGCAATTAAAGATTTATTATGAAGGTGACTTCCATGAGGTTAGGAGCCAGAAACTTTTATCATTAAATTGTTAAAGAGAGCATTAAAAATGTGATTCATTTTAGTAAATACTAATAGCACACAAACCTTATGAAAGCTCCAAGGTGCAGATGAAAGTTTTTCTGCACAATCTCAAGCAGTTCTTCGTTAGATCTGTCTGACATTCCATAATGAAACACTGAGATCACAAGAGAATGACTCAGACCGATACCATATGATAGCTGTAGAACACATGCTTACAACCCAAACAGCCCTTCCTACTTTTTGCTTAAGAGAAAAGAAATGCTTATCTTATGTATGAGGGGAAGATTTTTTAACATCTTTTCCACATAAAGAAAGATAGGAGACATGTTTCTGCATGGAGACCTCATAGCAGCCTTCCAGTATCTGAAGGCGGCCTCTTCATTAGGGGCTGTGGTGACAGGACAAGGGGTAACGGGTTCAAACTTAAAGAGGGGAAGTTTAGGTTGGATTTGAGGAAGAAATTCTCTACTGTAAGGGTAGTGAGGCACTGGAATGGACTCCCCAGGGAAGTTGTGAATGCTCCATCGCTGGCAGTGTTCAAGGCCAGGTTGAACAGAGCCTTGGGTGGCATGGTTTAGTGGGAGGCATCCCTGCCCATGGCAGGGGATTGGAATTTGATGATCTTCAGGTCCTTTCCAACCCTAACTATTCTATGACTCTATGAATCTATTTGTATTTTATGTTAGAAAAGTATCTCATTTCCACAGAGAATGCTCAGGCTGGTCAAATATCAGACCTAAGTGGCATTCCTTAATTGCAAAAGAGGTTTGGGTTGGCAAAGACTTTAAAGATCATCTAGTTATGACCTTCCTGCCATTGGCAGAGACACCTTCCACTAGACCAGGCTGCTCAAAGCCCCATCCAGCCTGGTCTTGAACACTTATTGATGTTCCTTGAGTAAAATTTGGTTATGCTTGAATCAAGGACCAAATTCCCATTGAATGTAAAGTGAAATGTTGGCAAGTGTGCTGTCTTTTCAATGTGAAACTTAGGGACAAAGAAACAATAGAGAGAATTGCTTGGCATGATCTTTCCTTACGTGCAGTGAGGTCGGTATGTTGGACTATTGGTAACTATTTATGTGCCTTCCTGATATGTTCTGCCTGCTGTGACATGTCATCTTCATGGCTGTTGCTATATCTGTGACAGCAAAGGATGTTACTGAGGAGTGTGAAGATGTGTGAAGCATCTAAATGCCAGCAACCACATCAAGTATTGGAAACTCGGGCTTCTCTGGCCAGTTGTCCCTTGAGCAACAGGGTATGCAGAGCTGTGAGTGGCAGTCCTTTCCACCAGCTCAATGCAGGCCTTTGACAGAGCTGCTGTAGCAACAGAGGTGTAGCAGGGTCTTCTGAGCACTCGAAAAGCCAATAGTCAATATGGCAGGTCAGCATCTCCTGGAACATGCACATAAAAAATAAAGGCACTATGTTTGCAAATATTTCCACAGTTTTACATGCCACATGTATGGTTTTCCTTTCCTCTCCTGCAGATTTCACAGGAGAAAAGAAAGACCACTGGATATGAGAAAAGCCACTTTCACTGAAAATAGTGAAGGCTGTGCTACTTATTTTCACTTCTGGTGATTAAGAGAGCACACAATTAACTGCCAATTCTTAGACTTTGCACAATAGCTTTTAAGGAAGGGTTCTGGCCCAACACAATTCTAACTGCTTGTGCAGAAACTAAATTTGACTAAGTGCCCAGAATTAAGTCCCATTATCTGATCCCCTGCTCCAGTGTCATTGTCACTTTGCCATGGGAGACAACATGCTTGATCTCTTTACACTGTTACTCTAACACTACTAAAACTGTGCAAATCTTTCAGTCCAGTTCTAGTGAAGGGAGTTTTGTAGTTAGTTCATACATTCTTGAGAGTTCATAAATTGTTAGAGAAGCTTTTGGATATTACTGGATATTATCTAGTTATCTTGGCTAAAACCCGTCTAACTCTAAGCATGTAAGCTTCCTATACTATGTTTTGTATTGCTAATAGCAGCAGACAATCAGCATATTTATCTAACAGTCTCAGGATCTAGGCAAGATAGCGGTATTAGCTCAGACTTGAGCTCTTAAAACTGAAAGGGTAAGTGTAATCCTACAAGCTGCCCCACCAAAGCTTGTTATATTGTTTATGGTGACTAGGGTTCAAATTATTTAGGTATTAAAGCTGTGAGAGGAATGTGGGAAATGTACCAGAAACTGGTATTCATTTTTTCTTGTAAGAGGGTTCAACAGAATTAGAGAAAAGCTGCATATATCATGCATGTGAAGGGAAGACTGAAGGAGAATAGTTATATAAGGGGTTCAACTGCTGGAAGGAAGCTACTTTGGGAAATACGTTGAGAATACATAAGGAATTCCCTTGAGTGTGAACTTCAAGTGTCATAGGCTTATGCATGCCAAGGACAAGGAAGACACTGTACAAACCTGCAGATGTAACAACCACCTTCTGACTTTAGTACAAACACTGGTTCTTCTGCATCAGAGAAGCAGAAGGTACCTAGCACTTTCAAGAATAAGACTGTTACAGGTATGCCATCTTCAGTACCAAGCACTGAAAAACACATATCAACATCTGTGCAGTTTTCTCCTAGGTCTGAATGCACGTTTCTTTTTACTTTCTCAAAGATCACAAAAACATGACTTTGGCCACATGCAGAACACACCTAAGAATGAACACACGTAGGGTCTTGCTCACCTTCCTCTCTCACAATACAGCCTGGGATGTTATCTCTCCACAAAGCAAAATCCTTACAGTTTTTGCACTCTAGAAAAAAGATGAAACATCGGAATTTTACTGGTACTATTTTACAGTTACAGAGGAAGATCCTGAAGATAGATGGTTCTGTGAACAAAGGAGAGTCATAGTGGAAACTCAGTGAAAAGCCTTAGCATACCTACAGGTCCATATGCAACCACTCTTCAGCTGATATGAACATTAAAATGCATATGGGGGGGTCCATCTTACTCAATTATCCTATCTTCACAGCAACCAGCAGCAAATTCCATAGGAACAGATCAAGTGTATAATGATATTTTTCCAAATAATTACTTTGGTCTCACCAATTTCAGCTCAGGGTTTTCCTGAAGCTAAAGGGCCCTAATTTATTACCACCCTTTGATAGATGTTTGTTGCAGTAACTCACCTAGTTGCCCTTCATAGCCATGACAACTTTTAGCATCTACAGGATCCAGGAACAAGAAGCCCTGCAACTTCATTACAAATTTTGTGCAAAATCATTAAATAATTTATTTCATTGTTTCTTTCAAACACCCACTTGGCCTCCAAGCTTTTTCAGTGTATGTTAATACGTACAGAAAGCAACCACAAAAAAAAGCAGCAAATAAAATTCACAGAACCACAGATTAGTTTTTCTACTGGCAGACAGAATCAAGTTTGATCATCTCCTTCAACTACATTTCATAGTTCTGCAAAATACAGTGCCTTAGTACTGACATAACACTTCGAGATTTCTTTTTATTTTTTCCCCGAAGCTTTGAGTCAGCACCTGCACAAATAAACAGAAATTCTAATTTTCACGCAGTAAGCCTTGCATTGAGTGTCATAATTGCATTCTGTTCTCCAGCCCACTCCTTTTTTAGTAGACTCTGTGTCTGGTCAATCAGTTTATCTTTTCTAGACTTACGCTTTAATGTAATACTCAAGTTTTCTGACTCCAGTCAACAGTTTTAATGCATGTTTTTCTTAACATGGTCATAAATTTATATGTGAATTTATATGTGTAGTCATGTCATATCTCAGTCTTCTTTTTGGCAAGACAAACTGATAATATTTCTCTCTCTCATGACACATTTTATAGTCCTTGTCATCTTTGCAGCATTTCCCTGTTAATAATCTCTAGCTTTTCCTCAGTTTCAGAGGCATAACTTCCTGCAATACTGAATTACATGCTTTGTCAAGTCTAACACGTATGCTAAACCCTCCCCAACACATACAATCATAGAATCATAGAATAGTTAGGGTTGGAAAGGACCTGAAGATCATCTAGTTCCAACCCTCCTGCCATGGGCAGGGACACCTCACACTAAACCATGTCACCCAAGGCTCTGTCCAACCACCAGAGATGGAGTATTCACAACTTCCCTGGACAACCCATTCCAGTGCCTCACCACCCTTACACTAAAGAATTTCTTCCTCATATCCAATC
>JANRGW010017342.1:0-22695 GCA_024733675.1 Psilopsiagon aymara | reverse complement strand
CAGGTGTCCTGTCTCTGCTTCCTCCCGGCTCCCCCTCCTCCCTGGCAGAGCATGAAGCTCAGAAAGTCCTTGGCCAGTCCAAACATCACTAAGCCATAACTAAAAACATTGGTGTTATCAGCGCTGTTCTCAGGCCACAAGTCAAAACCACAGCGCTGCACCAGCTACCAAGAAGGGGAAAAATGACTGCTACTGCTGAACCCATGACAACCAGTTCTTCTGGGTTAGTGTGATACTGTAATTGTGGACTAATGGCATAATGCTCCTGGGCATTCAGCCTTGTTGTTGCACATGCAGCTAAGCAAAGGTGTCCAGGTTGGAAAAAGCCTTTTTAGTAAGGCAGAAACCAGCCTGGCATCACAGAAATGTTTTTCGTCATTTTCTGCAGATTTTGAATTATGTAGGTCTCTTCTCTGTGGTTATCATATCTAATAATGGAAGTAATAAGTCACTGTAAGTAACTGTGTACTTCCATAACTGTGTACTTTCCAGATGAAATAAACATCAAAAAAATACTAAAGAACATTAGCATTTGAGGTGATGTTTCCAGCTGCCTTCTCCACCATCACATTGCTTTTAGATGGGAATTCTTAGGTCTGGAAACCTATGTTTATAAGAAAATGAAAAGGGAGGAGAGGGTAGAGGAAAAAAAACTTCCTTGAGTTGTTGTTTCAGCCTGGGGAGATGAAGCAGTGCATACACTAACATGAGCCACCTAAACTGAGCGTTACCTTCCTGCAAATGCTGGAAACACACAGTTTCAAACTCAGCTATAGGAATTTTAGGCAGATGCAATTTTACTGATTTCTGTGGAAATCTCCAAGTGGTTCAGGAGAAAATGAAATCATAGCAATAATCTGCAATAAAAGCACTCTGAACTGAAGTTTTTTCTGGAGCATGTTTCATGTGCTGGAGTTCCTGGAGGACTGGGACTGTCACGCTGATGGTTCATGTGCTGTGAAAAGGAGGACAAGATGAATGCTAAAGCATAATGAAAAAATGGTAAATTGAACAGATGGTGCATTCAAGTGGAAAAGGGTGAATGTTGCAACATGTAGACAGTCCAATTCACAATAGAGTGGGCTATCCTGAGAACATCTTGGGGGTTTCTGTGCAGACTACTGAGTGTTCCTCATAGGTCTAAATAAAATAATGTTGAAAGTGATGGAGATCTGTCAGATTAAGTACTCTGTGTTGTGTCTTAAGGTATACTTTAGCTGCTACAGAAAAGACTGATAACCTACAGAATCTCCTCCTGTGAGAGCCTGTTTAAAGTCTTAAGACATAAGAGAAGACATTTCTGGGAAAAACTTAGAAAGAAATACTTCAAAATGCAATATATTTATCACTGTTTAATTTTTATATAATTTGGATTCTTCATGATGATACTTCAGTTATTATATTACCAGCACAGTTTTATGCATTTTGTTGGGTGTATGTTCTGTAACTGGAAAGCAGGATGAACCATGGGGAAATAACTGTTACATTGGTGCTTCTATAAACTTTATATTCAATGAGAAGTTAGTCATACGGGAGTTCCCGTGTTCCTTTCCTCCCTCAAAAAGAAATGTTCCACAGTGTCGTGGTTTAAGCCAGGTTGGCAAATCAGCTGTGCAGTCGCTCTCTCACTCACCCTCTTCTTCCTCCCCTCTCCCAGAGGGATGGGGATAAGAATCAGAAGAAGGCAACTCCCACTGTCTGAGATAAGAGCAGTCCAGTAACTGAGGTATAACACAAACCACTGTTGCTACCACCAATAATAATAATGATAAGGGAAATGACAAGGGGAGAGAATACAACTGCTCACCACCCGTAGACATATGCCCAGCCCATCCAACAGTGATCTAACCCTTCCGGGTAACTGCCCCCAGTTTATATAGTGGGCATGATGTGCTGTGGTATGGAATACCTCTTTGGTCAGTTTGGGTCAGGTGTTCTGTCTCTGCTCCCTTCTGGCTTCCCCTCTTCCCTGGCAGAGCATGAGACTCAGAAAGTCCTTGGTCAGAGTAAACACTACTGAGCAGCAACTAAAAACGTTGGTGTTATCAGTGTTGTTCCCAGGCCGAAAGTGAAAACCACAGCACTGCACCAGCTGCTGAGAAGGAGAAAAATGACTGCTACTGCTGAGCCCAGGACATGTAGGGATTGGTGGAGGAGGCCTCTGTCTGCTCTTTACATCTCACAATGAAAATGATTAGTTGTTCCTGTTTTACAGTCTGTGAAAACAAGTAGACAGATTGAAGAAGACTTTTTTCTGTGCACTTAGGAAATATATTTTAAAAGGATCAAAAAGTTTACCTGAGTGCAAAACAGTGTAAAACAGGCTGAGGAGGTGGTCAAACTGCAGCTGCACCAGGACAAGGCAGAGGCTTTGCCAGTGACTGCAGAAGGCTCCTGAGGGAAGGATGGTTGCTGCTGTCACAAATGCATGTGCATTCAGGAGCATGTGCAGGGAATGATGATATATAAATATGGGAGGGCAGCAGTGGGAGATGGTAATACCAGACCTAAGAGGAACTGATGGCTTAATATGAGCCTGAATAGACTCTAATGGCAGGTACTCAGAAGTGACATGCAGGTACAGAGCTGCAGGTTACAGTTCTGTATAAAGGAAAGAGAATGAATAGACTTAATAGGAAATAAAGGAGAGAATGTGAGGAGGCAATGTGGTATTCACGAATGGGGAGGGAAGTGGGCTCAAGGAGAGAACAACCTGGTGCTGGATCTTCTGCATCAGCTTTTTTGGGGCAGAGAGCGATGGAGTTTGATGGTTGGTGATAGAGAAAGAAACTGAGGAAGCAGTTGTAGACCATATTGTTGCATTCAGAGGCACAGGGAAAAAGAGGTTAGCTTAGCTTTAGTCTGTAGAGAAATAGATGACAGACAGTATAAAGAAAGAGGCTAGTTTAAATTTGTGCAAAGAGTTGGAGAGGAGGGAGAAACACAGTTGGAAGAAGTGCAGAAGTGCTTGGGGAAGAGAGGAAAAGTGGGAAATGAGGTCCCAGTATCCTGTATGAGTATGCTAGTTATGTATGCTAGTGGAGGGATAAAACAAAACAGTAAAGGGATATTCTTGGGATTGTCAAATTTGGCTTTGTGGGAGGGACAGAAAGAAGGAAACTGCAATTAATTCTGCAAGAACAGGTACAAGGGAGAAAAGAGGATGAATTTCTATGGGGGCAAGGATGAAAGTGAACAGACAATATGGCTGCATTAAACTGGTGAAAACTACTCACAGGATGAACTTCTACATCAGTTAACTCTCTGATGGCACCTATTTTGTGACACTGCAATAGGCATCTGCTCTGCTCCCCCATATTCCTGTGATTTCTATTGAGGAACTGCAATGCACATGAAAGGCCTTTTATAAGTGACCAATTTGAGGACAAATAGAAACTGGTTTCCTAGTAGAAGTGCACTTGAACTGCAAGTTGAACAAAATGCTCTGGAAACTGTAACATGGTCTCTGGAGACAGGGGCATGCTAATGGAGATGGAGCATTGCTGAGCAGCCTCTGGAGTGTGGGAAAGGGCATGCAGGCATGTGCATGTGGCTCTCTCCAGCCATGCAGCTTCATTCATGCCTTGCACTTAGTTTCTACAGGCATAATTATTTTAAAATATATTTTTTAGCTGATGGAAAGTTTTTTAAAAATCTGTTGGGATTTGCAGACTTTAAAGGGAGGTTTCAAATAAAGTAATTGGTTTTGCCTTGATTCAGACACTGAAGCTCAATTTTCAGTGCAGAAGAGCATTAAAAACAGCAAAGAAATATAGCCTAAGTGCATATAGTTGTAATACACGCTGCATTTGTAGCGTCCCCAACAGGATACAAAACCAATATAGCCCAGGCACTTTGCTAGCATGAAAGAGCATCATTCCTTTGGTATTAGTTTATAGCACATGGAGTCATCTCTCACTTGCCGGAAAAGTCACTGAAATAATTTATGTCACTATTAAACAGCTTCACTGCTGATCCATTGCAGCCTCAGCACATTAACTATATTTACCATCTAAGATACAGAGAGGAATCTGTCCTATCTGACGAGGAAGCAATAAAGTTTTAGTGAAATGGACATAAATCAAAGTTTAAGTTTGCCTAGTAAAAATACATAAAGCTATGTTTCACATTATGTTTTATGCATAACAGTATTCTGCATATATGAATAAAACCCAAATTAGTTGATAAATGCTATTTCCATATTGTTGATTGGTTTAGTCTGTAAATTAAACACTGTGTGCATTTAGTGGTGATCTAAAGAAAAATGCATTTTTTGGCCTATAATGTCTCCTTTGTTTTTGCAAAAAGATGAAATGCATTGAATGGTAGAAAGGTAGAGGAAAAGGCCTAAAATGTAAAGTATTTGCTTCCTGGAATCTTCTTGGTTTGCTGCATACCTGATTTCTACTTTTGGTTTTGGAACTTCTGGTTTTGCATCAAACCATCACTTTGTTAAAGTCTTGCAGAGTGTCTGTGTATGTGACAGACTGGACACAGAATGGGGTTTATTGCTGTAGGTCTTTTCCTGGAAGATGATTTGGCCACCAAGAGACTTCATATGTGTAAGGTAATGACACTTTACGTGATAACAGAGAAACATACTTCATGTTTCTTCTGTCCTTGCTTGGTTCTCTTGAGATCATCACTCGTGATTGCCTTTAGCTGGACATTAACTGAACTACTATCTTAAAAGCTGGTGAATGGTTGTTGCCTGTTTTCTCAATGCAGGTCCTTTTTATAATGGTAAATACAGGCAGGGTTTTGGAGGAAGTAGGCTCAGTTGTTGGGTGTGTTCCAGTGTCGAGTAAAGTGTCTTGAAGATGGATTGCAAAGCTGATTAGAGTGGAGTGCTGAGTGAGTCCACAAAACTTGAAGGAAGTGCTGTAGGGAAGGCAGCAATAAGAGGTGTCTATCTAAGCTCAATAAAATTGTTTTTTTTTTTTCTCTAACCAGCTATTTTGTACTGTATTTGCCAATTTGGACTACATGATCTGATGACTTCTGCTCCCTCAAGCGTTAAGTGGGGCATTGTCTACATTCTTTTAAATGTTGTGGTGTTCTGGATCTTCTTCCTCCCATAGACAAGTAAAAAAAGGATCAACTAGTTTCTAGTGACTAGAAAAAATCCTGTTGCAGTCCAAGGGCCTTGTGTGATCTGTCAAAGGGGAACATTTTCCTTACTTGCTGGCCCTTGCATATCATGGTTAGAAACTGGGAGAGCAGAACAGGATGTTTAGTTTTGAAAATTGTGATTTCTTGATATCATCTGATTATGCCTCATTTGTTTCACAATTAGTATATTTTCTTCCAAGACCTCTAACTGTTGTAGTATAATAACTTGCAAGTCTTGCTTTTTCCTTTAAAGTTGTGAAGGTAACTGGCCAACATTGTTTTTTTCCCAGGAGAATTCAAGTTACATCATTGGCATTCAGGACCTACCAGCACCTGACTACCTCCCGGGACAGCTCCATGCCCTCAGCCTCACATTGCAGCATGTCTGACTGGTTTCCAGTATGGCTCTGGACTGTGTGCTGCAGGAGCTACAATAACAAGTAAGCTGGCCTCATCTGGCAGGCAGATCATCTCTCTACGGACTTAATGGTCTTATATGGCTCACAAAATGAGGTCAGAGGATAATTTGAGCATACTGTTATATTTTTCCTTCTCCTTCTTTGTCCTACCATCATTATTATTACCATCGCTATTGTTGCCATCACCCTTACTATTAGCAGAGCCATAGTTTGTGCATCTCTCCAGCAGAAATAACCCTCAAGGTCTGTTGTACGTTGGCATGAGTTGACGTTACAAACGTGCTTGTTTGCTTCTGTTAGTTTAAAACAGACTTTTATGATTTCTTTAACGTATCCTTTTTCTTTATACCTTGAAGGCTTAAAAAATTTCCCTGAGATGTATCAGTAAAATAGGAGCTAAGCTGATGGAGTCAGCTATCAGCTATCCAAGTAAAGGGATACTTCAGAATGCATCAGTTTCTGCAGCATATTTCATAGGGACGAAGTTACCGTGCCCGGCAGGCTATCTCAATGTGTCCAATTGCCTATTTAACAAACACATCTTTAGGCTTCCAGAAGTAAAATAAGGTCATTGCTTGGATGGATAATCTGACACTTGGAAAGAGATGCAGTGTGTTTGGAGTGTTCTCCAAAAGGTGTGCAGAAAAAATAATAGTAAAACTAAAAGGTAATGTATAAGCAATAAAAATAGGAAGTGTCTCTTCCTAGGCACATCAATCCTGGCATCATCTGCTGAGCCAAGAGTTAGATGGTGAGGGAAAAACAGAGACAAAAAGTGTCTCATTCTAGCACTGAAGATTGCATGCCATCAAAAAGATAAAATTACCTGAGAACCTTGCAGATCACCTAAAAGCTGGAATTGCATATATGCAGCACATTGAAAATCTAGCCCAATTTATCATGTTTTCAAGAAAGCAAATACTTGGTAGGTTTTGTATGTTAAACAGCACTCCAGGTGCATGAAAATAAATAAATAAATAAGATAACCTTAAAGTCTAAGCCTGGGAGTGAAACTCTAAGCAGACTTCAGCCTTCATCATCAGCTCTGGGTGTGACAGGCAATTTTCTTTCTTAATTTTCTCCAGCAGTAAGGAAGCTAATGGTACATCTTAAAAGATATGACCTTATCCTTGTAAGCTACCTGAAGCTTGGCAGAAAATAGGATGGCCTCACTTTCTACAATAGGAGGTCTTGAAGGGAAGGATTTCCTTCTTTCTTGCATCAATGGACTGAGGAATGGGAGGGAAGATTTGATTCTTGTACACAAGTTTTATTGATCCCTATGATGGTTTTCAGTGGTAGCATTTTATACATTTTTAACTTATGAACACTTATATAAATAGAAATGAATCCAGAATAAAGATGGTGTAGACCAAATTTCTCAATAGCATGCCTAGGCACACTTTTGTTCCTCCTAACAGTCCTCTTGGAGTCTACAGAATGGTCTGCATTTGTAAAGTTATGGATTTGCTAAGCTTTCAATTGCAAGTGTTTTGATGAAGTAAAAAGTATAAATTGCAGCCAGAACTATTTCGGAGAGCAATCTGATGAAATATTGTTGGTATTGTGAATTCGTCTTAACTGTGGAGAGAGAAAACAGTGTACTTTTCTCTGTTTCTGTAGGGTTGCTGATCCAAATATACCTGCACTTAATCGGGAAACGATGTATATACAACTATATTAATTTTATACACACCCCTCCATGTCATCTTACTGTGTCTTTTAGGAGAGCCAGACTTTCCTGCACTAATCTTTGGCAGCTATTTCTCCATTAAGTTACTATTTCATCTGCTGTCAGAAAAAGGAATGTTTGAACATTGTTAAATTCCTCTCTTCAGATGTCATACAGGAACTCAGTCAGAGCCCAAGTCACAGGGTTGTGGTTACAGAATGAATCCCTTTCCCTTCATTGTTTAGCTCTGTTGTTGCACTGCTTTTAATTTATTGTATATTTTCATTTTAAATGCAGTGTTGCATTCTCTCATAATTTGTGGAGTCAATGAACTCTGAGACCCTGGTCTGTTCAAAGGCTACAGTCTGGTAATTTGCAAATATTTTTAACTGGTCTCCAGTTTTGGGGCCAAATGCTGTGATCCTGTGCAAATCTAACCTTAGATGGCAAGTGGGATAAGGGAGAGAAGGCGGCAGAGACTTTCCATTCTGGCAAGAGCCAGACTCCAGGTCCCCGGTGGGACGCAGACATGGTTCAAACCTGCCAACTGACTTATCCCAATTCCCATAACTATGTGGATCAGCAGAAAACTAAACCTGAGCATCACAAATGCCAAAATAATGATCTAATCACTAGACCATGTGTCCTGTATTTAATTTGGCTTTAGAATGTGCACTCTGCTGATGTGAATAGAACAGTTCACACATCCAACTACTGTTATTACAGGTGTCTAAAGACTTGGGCACACATTGCTGCATCAGTTTAAACTCATTTCACATTTCAAAGGTTTTCTTTGTAATCAAAGGGGCTAGAAACTTCTTTATAAGCGAAAGCAGTGATTCTGGGATAAAATATATAGCCACCATAGAGAAGAAAAGCCTAGGAGGAAGGAGGGGGACTTGCAATCAACTGAATCAGGCTTTTTTTTCTTGTCTGACTTTGCAAGACTAAGACTTCATTGGGAAGAGGAGTATCTTCCCATTCTCTAGGTGTGTTTAATTACGAAGATTTTGAAATGCAGCTGCAGCAGAAATGTAACTAGGATGTCTTCTAGTGGCTCTAAAGAATGTTTTTTCAAACAAGCTGTATTATAATTTCCTTGTACTGTTATGCCATCATTACTTGTAGATAAAGAACTGAAGGCTAACATTTTCACATTCTGTCAATGTAACTATGTGTGTTTATTTGAACTAGACCACTTACACACAGCTTAGTCATTGTTAAATTTGATTATGATAATTCCATCGTAACATAACCAAATACAGTTTTTGCAGGAACTTAACAGAAATGAAGCTTCACTAAAAAGATGTTCAAACTGAACATAAAGCTGGTGTGGACAATTTGAATTGATCAAATAAATGGTGAGGACACAGACAAAATCATATCCTTTCTGTGCTATGCAGACTTGGAGTGACCCTTGGTGTTGTTTATGCACTTTATCCAATCATTGTCTACTGCAAAAGGCATAGTGGATGCTAGAAGTAGGCACCAGACCCCAGGACATTGCTCTCCTGCCTGAATCCTCTTACTCTGGGGCTACAGAGCAAGTTCCCTGTCCGGCCCTGTGTATCTGTGGAACAGTGACCCAATTTCAAGAACAGGAATGCAGCATTGACGCATCTGGAGCTGCAAGCCTGCCAGTGCCACATCAGGGACAATACCCTCCACTCCTTGGGAATATCATCCAAACAGGGCAAAAGCTGGCAGTGGCCACCATCTCCTTCTCTAACAGTGCCTAGGAGAAGCTGTTCTTTGTGGTTATGATACTGCATATCAGAAGGAACTGGCCTCTGTTTCTCCTAGATGGGACTGGTCTTGAGCAGTAGATGGCTACCTTCCCTCACACTAGCCTGTGGGTGACAGTGTTTAGCATGAGTTTGGACCCTCTTTGTCTGTGCTGTCAGGGGAAGACCTACTAGTTTGTTATACATTTTCTTGCACACTCAATATCTTTAAACCTCTTGAAATGTGTTGCACTTTCTTCATCCAATGGCAAAATCTACCCAGTTGGTCTGTACTGTCTTTACGAGCTTTATTGTGTGACTCTTTCCAGTTTGTGTGCTGTTGACCTCCTGAACAGCTACCACCATTACTCTGGAGCTAAGATGGCCCTCTGGCAAATTATGGCCCGTAGCTTGGTATTTCAAGAGCTCTCACAAATTCTGGCAAATGTTTTTCATGGCTAGCATCAACATGATCTGTAAAGACACCAGGCACAGAGAAAGAGAAACTTCAGATGCTGTCAGGAGATGTCAGGGTGTTTGTTTATTTGCTTTAATTGCTGCAGAGCATGTTTTGGGTCGTTAGTCAGAATTCAAGAAGATTTAAGCTAAGGATACTTAGCCCAGCTGAAGAGAGCAGTTCAAGCTGTTTTACCTCACATGTGGCTGGTGCAGATGCAGATGTTCTTTTGGACAACTTAAACTAATGTTTGTTCTGTCTCCTTTGAAGCTTTATAGTTTTAAGTGTCTGATGTGAGTGAGCATTCTGGTGCAGATCCTTGAAATTTATGGTATCTGAGGGTCATGGTTTGAAGCATGACTCTATATTAGCTTCAGAGATCTCCTGGAGACAGTATTTTATCAGGAAAATAATAATTGACTGGGCCTGTCAACACTCCTTTGCTCTCTGACTGCTAACTCTGACTATTTACTGATCATATAGCATGTTAAAGCTAATTTCTGACTTTAGTGATATATTGATAGGGATATCCCAGTGGCTTTGAAGTCTAGAAGAGTCTTGATTTATAGGGGCTCTGCTGTTTTCCTTTAGAAAGGGAGGAGCAACATTGCAACAACAGGAGTTCTCAGAAGGCAGTGTCAGTGATTGCCATTCATTCCTCAGAGTCTCATTATTTGGGCCTTCACCAAATAGCTTAGGCCAAATATTTTTGGATGTTTTATACTGCAGAAAATTCCTGCGCTTTTGGGAACAATGGCAAGTTTGGATGAGTTTCTGCATTCATATTTTCAATGCTCCTAGTATGAGAATCCCCCACCCCAGGTTGTCTTGAGCAAGTGATTAGTGAAAAATCTGAATTACAAGTACTATGGTAAGGAGTGCTGTATGTTACAAACTATAGAATGCTGTATAATGCTTAGTATAATCCTTAAACATAGTGTATCCTGGCAAGTTTCCTTGAATAAGTATAATTCGCAGCTAGATCCAGCAAAACCAACAAATTCCACGAGTCAAGCAGAATGTCCAATATCCATTTTGAAATTAATTCTTGCCTATGTGACTCTAGGCTTGCATGACTATTGCTTCTACTCCTAGTTTTTAAAAAAATAAACATTTGGTATTTAAAGTCCCTAAGAATCTCTAATGGCATTTCTGAGAATTCACTACTTCATTTTTAACTCTCTTTTCCTCTATGTTCTGCCTTCTTTTTGCACATTTATCTTTATGGATTTGTAGAACTTAAGACAAGAGCTCAACAGGTACAAATGGGAAAGTGGGGTACAATATCAAAGAACCTCTTCAGGACTTTGTAGATGATTAGCTAGACTGCTTTACAGGTGATTTTGTGTAAGAGTATGGGTTGTCACTTGTCATTTGTGGTCTGTGAGCAAGAATACTTGCCGTGAATTCATCAATCAGTCAGAAAAAGAAGCTGCAAAAAGGCTTGATCTTCCTTTGCAACACTAGTTCAAAGCCTGTATCATTCCCCAAATCTGTCCTTAGAACAGGAAAAGCTGGTAAAAGAAGCTTTTCCTGTTAGTGATAACTTAAGTATCACTTTCCTTTTCTTAAAGCTTTGAGATAGAAATTGCCTGATTTCTTCATGTATTTCTGAATTTCACACAATCCTACATATGGCTTCAATTTTTAACCATCTTCATTTTGTGCTTGCTCCAGGTCAAAATACCAATCCACCACTGTAAAAATTTCCTCCTTAAGTAAAATAATCAGAAGAGGGTCCTGCAAGGTAGAGGTTACAGGCCCTTTTGAAAGGAAAGGGGAATACATGCCATTAGCATGGGCAGGGAGACATTTGCCTTGGCACTATCAGCATGGGAGCAATCGGGATATTGCTCTTTGCAAGGAAGGTTTAACAAACAAACACAACACGCATCTGACAGGGCATAGCAGCTGAACAAACAGACAAGGGTATAATTTATCCCTTTCCCTGTTTTCAGTGTCTATTTAATGTATTAGCTAATATAATGCTTACTGTGTGATGTCAGTTACGACAGAAGCTGCTTCATCTGTTGTTTTTTAGCCTAGGTTTAATCAGAAACAAATGAAGAAAGGGCAGAAGGTGGAAGAGTTGGTACAAGAGAGGAAAATGGAAGGGCTGAGAGAGAGAAAAGGCACTGTCACTAGTGACTGTGGGACATAGACACAACTCAGACCTCAAGAGCTGTCTTTGATTAGGAACCTACCAAGAAGTACTTAATACTCTTGTCTAGGCTTTAATTATTTGTGCCTTGGTTACTACAGCATTCTTTTCTCTGACCTTGACAACTGAAGCTGCAATAAATGCTAATTGTTTTTTCCCCATTCCCTTGATCGCAGCCTCTCCCAGTGGACCATCTCTCTCTGAGAAGTGACAGGTCATCCTGTGATTCCAATATGGCTTCGTTGCATTTACAAACATAATATCTTCTCTCAAGCTGCCTTCAAAGTCAAAAGCACGTCTTGAAAATGGTTTTATTGTTGTCCCTCACATTGCTCCTTAAAATTCATGCTGTTTACAGATAAACACATGAGGCTTCTCATGTGTGGAAACCATGACCTATCATCCCAATAGAACCTGTCTCCTTCTATTCCTTCTCTGATGTCCTCCATCTTAGGTCCTCTTTGATTTTGAGGCTGAAGCCATCTTTTTGCTATTTGTTCATAAAGGGTTTAGCAGAATGTGGTTACCTCTCAGGGTTGTTACTCCATGCTAAAAGGAAATATAAAAGTATATTGAAAAAAATATATTGAATAACAGTTTTTCCTCATATTTTAGTCGTGTATTTCTTGATATGTATGATACAAAAACCTCCCAGTTTTACCCCTCCAGTTAGGTGATTATCTCCAGGGTCATCAATACTGGATATTTTTCAGTTTCCTTTGGCAGAAGGGTCCCCTGAACCCAGCTATTACTACCAGCTTCCATGTGATGCTTCAGCAATAACTGTGATTGAGAATCACAAGGTTGGAGAGCTGGAAAGCTCCTACCTGGGAGGAAAATTAGAAGAAGAATTTCCCCCTTAAAATGAATTTATCTGATTCCTGTCTTCCTCAGATATACAGATTGAGGCTTAACTGCATAGAGTAGTTTTTTATTGGTTCTGTTGAGAAGGATGAAGGAAGGGTTCTGATTGAATAAATGATGTGTGTGAGGCATGGTTGATGACTAGCCATCATTGATTTGCCCAGCTCTAGTTTTCAAACGCTGCAATTGTTTTCCTATTTTGTGGCCACTGTCTCTGGAACTGCATCATGTGTAAGTACTCTGAATATTTTCTATTGACGTGCTTCTTTTACCCAGGTTTCTTCCTCCCTTCCTTCCTCGGCATTTTAATGGCCTGGGTTTCAAATTGTTTTATCACTCTGAAAGAGATTGTCTGAACAAATAATGTTTCTCTTCAGTTGATTGCCTTGTTGTCACTTAAATACTATTCCAATATAATGGGTAAGTTATTACTTTTAAGATAGATTTGCTGCTTCATTTTTTCTCTGTCTGTGAGAAGAAGGAAGTTATCTCAGGAAAAATTGTATTTCTTAGGGAGGAAGAAGGTACTGTGCATTTGAAACACATGAAAATATTTGGTTTTCAATTTAGGGTAACAGTCTTTAATTAACTGAAGTGGAGACTTTAAAAGGTAAGAGTACAAGTTAGGTTCCTGGTATTCCCTGTGGCTTCTCTTATCTCAGTTGTATGATTTTGCAACTTTTTGACCAGTGGTACAATAAATAAATATTCTTAAATCTGTATTGCTCTAATTTTCCATAGAAGGAGGATTCCAGAGCTTCCAAGCAGAATGGGAGCAAAGCAGCAGTCCTGTTCTCAATAGTGGTGTCTGACCACACACACTTTGCCTAAATATTTGAAAACAGTGTAGTTACTCTGAATTTACCATGATGAATTTACCACAGTGAATTGGGACAGAATTCAGATCTCTATTAGACATATAAGTAATTGCATATTTGTAAAAGCTGACTTGATATATAGGTAAAGATAACTGTTTCTTGATAAGCTCAAGTCCTTGAGTTTTAGTGCTGAAACAGATTATGGATAATTGCCTGAGACAGCACAAAGTCTGTGTTTGGAACAATGTATTTTTGGAATAGGGCTGATTTTTATATCTAAGGAATACCCCGAATTAATGTTGTAACCAGTAGCAAATAGTAATGATCAATATCTCAGAAAACTAATGCCCAGTAAGAGAAGCAAGTGATTTTTCTTTTATAAAAGAAAAATTCGAGAATTAAAATACGTAAAAAAAAATGCAAGCCCATATTTCTCATCTACTTCTCAGAAAATAAAGCTTGTGCACCTTTTTTACCATTAATAGCTCTTCTAAGTGTGAAAAAACAGCCATGAAAGAGAAAATTCGCAATCAAAGGTGTCATACGCGGGAGAAAACGAGCTGCTTGCTTTTAGGCTGAAGAGGTAGAGGTTAAGTGACAGTCTGAAAACAGCTGAGGCTTGTTCTATTAAAATCAGCCTGCTGTACTTATTTGTAAAGGACTAATAGCACAGGTGCTGATTCTGTTTCTCTTCAAGAAACACTGTGATGGAGTTTGACTAGCCTGTTGTCAAAAATAGGTAATGGTATGCAACATTAAAAAAAGAGGGAAAACAACCTCAAAAATGCTCTCTACTTTTGGGTTGCCTGTATTGCATTGCCCTGCAGCAGAAACAGTGAAATCAAAGGCAGCTATAGAGAGGTTTTCACAGAGAGTGAGGCAATGGTAAAAATGTACATCAGTAGGGAAATACTTCCTGCCTGGGTCAAAACAACCTGGATCAACTGTAGTCTCTCAAAATCAATATTCAGGATCATAAGGGATAACTTTAAGTGAGTTGGCCTGAGGAAATGGTAGGATCTGAGAGGCAGATGACTTCTAGCATGAGCCATGAGCACGGAGCTGTGCTTATCTGGTGAAGGAAGGGTAGTTAGCTGGGATGAGAGGACCTTCCGCAGGTACTTGAAGAAAGTTTGAGGGGGTGCAAGTGCTCTTCTGTGCTCTCTTCTATACCGGTTGCTTCTTCTCCTGTAGCTAATGGCACTTTCAATCCCAGGTGGCTCTCTGAGAGGTTCTGAAGCCCTTTAGGGCTTCCGTTAACAAAGCCTAGAAGATCAGCTCTAGAGTCATAGGCAGGACAAGGAAAAGGTGTAGGAGAAAAGGGAGGAGTTATTTTGCACTCAGGTTGTACACAACATTTTGTTTTTCACTGAGGAAATAGGACATCATCTTGAGACAACCTAGAAATCTTCCTAGCAGTGATTTGCTGTCCTGTTCAGGACCTAGAATGCAAGACAGTTGTTCAAGATGGCCACAAGGTTCTTCATCCCTTCTAAAGCATATTAAGAGCATCTTGTAAAACCCTGGTTTATGACTGATTGTAAAACACGGTTTAGTTTGCCGTGTGGAAAGCTGTAGTGGATTATTGGATAGGGTAACAGACAGATGAAGATCAGTTTTACGGTGCATGAACATAGAAATATATATAAAAAAGATTTTTTTGAAAATGGAGCAAATGGAGATTAGGTGTATTGCAATCTGTCCCTGATATATGTAAAAAAAATTGTGTACTGCCTGCTGGGAGGGACTTTATTTGCTCTGAGGGAAAGCTCTGCAAATTTACCATCGAGGCAACTTCTTTCACTGTAGCAGAGAAGGGGTTTGCATGAGCCTTTCCTTTTCTGGAGTGATTTTGAAAAGCCTGCAAAAAGAAAGCAGTTGTTATAATTTATAGGTAACAGTAGATAGAATAAAATCATTTGTTGTTGTTCCACAGAGTTAAATGCAATTGTCAGCCATGCTTTTTTCTCCTAGTTCTGAGCATGTCTGTCTAATCACAGAGTGGCACTAATGGTATAAATGCAGCAGAACACAGATGGAAATTAAACAGCAGCTGGGTAATCATCTTCATAAATATAATATTAAAAATATCACAATCCTTTAGTTTTTATTCTGCTTGTATAAGGCAGAGCTGCATAACAAATATGTGTCATAACTTTTCTGAGAGAAGTGCAGCTTGTGACCAGTTTAAATCAAATTATGCTTTTGCCCTCCTGTTCTCACTAGGGCTTTTCTTGTACTGGTATTAACAATCTGTTATACACCAGATTAGAGTCATTAAGCACTCATTAGTTCCTGAGAGAGAAAGGCCACCTCTTGTTTGTTGAATATTGATTAGGAGGCAACAGAGCATACCAGTCTGAAGCCACCATGGAAGATGCTGAACTCCTGAAGCATTACCTCTATATTTCCTAATGCTCTGGATTGGATCTGATGTGGGTACTTTCATTTTCATTTTTGCCGGTTGCTTTCTTTGTTATTCCTCTCTTGTACAGGACCAGGCACCAAGGAGTGCTGACCAAATAATAAACAAAAATAATGCTGTCATCCTCAACCTCCTGTGGGATAGAGAAATAGTCTGACAACTTAACTTGGCTTTGCCATCCTTCATGGGCAAGCCTACTTCCTTTCCTTCCTCTGACACATTGCAAGTGTAATGTGTCTTGTTCTGCTGCCAATACCACCACAACAGATTACAGTGCTTCCCTGAATAGAAATACAGGTGAGTAATTTTCATCTCTACTGAAATTAATTCTTACACTTTTCCCCAGTTTGCATCAAAATAAGTAACTTGACTGATTTAAGGTCCAAACTTGCAATTGGTAAATATACAAAACTGTTCTAAAAACAGTCTATTGAAACTGGTAACATAATGGAAAATACTGTTGAAGATGACCTTGAGGTAATAACTTAAAAAGCTGGTAATAGGATTTGTGTTCTGGTAGTAGTAGGTGTTTAAAAATTAAACAAGCAAAACATTGTTTCAGTGTTAACAAAACTCGTATGTTGTCTTAATATGTGCTATAATCCAAGCCTGGCTGTGCATAATAAGCTTGTAATTCCATTGATTCGCTGATGATGAGATAACAAGCTGTAAATGGCAAATGGATTGTGTGTGGGAAATTCAACGTGTGGTGGGCCTGCTTCAATATTGCAGCTCTTCTGTAGGCTTGCTGTGTCACTGTCCTTCTGCATATTACTCCTCCTAGCATACTACTCGGAGATTACCTCCTCAGCATGTTATAAAGCAAACTAGTCAGTTTTTACAGACTATTTCACTAGCTCAGGCACTGCTTTACCATTATGTGTTAGTCCTCATGTCTTATCATTATGTAAAGACACTGATTTGTAGGCATATACAGCTGGATAAAGTGATCCTTGGACTGATCATTACACAAGAATCACTCCAGTACGGCTTTTAAGTGTGTTTCTCAGAGTAATTTTCTCCAATAAATCTTCCCATGTTGGCAATAACAATGTTTGGTATGGTATTTTTACAGTATGGTATACATACATTGTGTTATAAGAAAGGTGGCCTTTTGAAATAAAGTTAAACTTAATAAAACTGTGATGTGGATATAAAAATACAAGCGAAATGTTACAGTTAAATGACACTGTTTAAGATTGTGAAATTAATGGCAAAGGGCGGGCAAACTGCTCTCCCACTCATCACATCACCACAAAGGTTACAGTGCCAAAATATTACATTTATGAAGTCATGACCCAAATCATTCATATGATCCTCTACTACTGACGTCAATGGTAAAAAAAACCCAAACCATTCCCTACTGTTTTGATAAGTGAAGGTTAAAATGCTGTTAATATCACCTTGTCCATTAGTTGTTTTGGGAAATGAAGCAAACTCCTTTAGGACTCTCTTCTCATCTTTTATGGCTTCAAAATCAGCATAACAGATTGTGGGCTACAGATAGGATCTCATTTCTCCCCTGCTGTCTAGGGAGTCCAGGGTTGTCTTTACCTTTTTGAAATGTACCCCTGCAGGAAAGAGGAAGATGTGTTTATTTTTTTTCTCCATTAAACACTCCAGAAAATGCAGCTTCATCTACATACCGGCCTGTGATGAGGCAGAAAGCAGGAGCTGCTCATCGAATAACCTCCTTGTATCCAATTCAAAATCTTGCCATGCTTTCCTGAGGCACCACTGCAATCGTTTCTCCATTCAATCCATGCTAACTGCTTCTTTTAGCTCGATGTGGTCTTCATAAAAAGCAAATATCAGGTTCATGCAAAATAAGTTTTGCTTTGCTGAGCATTAAATTCCACTCTTGTGATGCAGGCTCTTATTTTTATTCAGTGGAAGTCTGTGTATGAGGCTCATAATGTTTTGGAATATCTGTACCATCATATGTTGGGGGTTTTTTTTGGGTTTTTTTTGAAGAGTTACATGATTTGTATAAGGCATTTGCTGTTAAATAAATTCGTCTTGGTTTAATTTCTCAGCACTCCAAAAGATTTTGGATGGAAATCATAGTGTTTTAATATAGATAGAGCTCTGAGGTAGATTGCTGCAGTGACCAGGAGATGTTACAGATTTCTTAAATGGTGCATGGCTATATAGCAAGATACCTATGCACTATTTTGTCCTGAATGTCAGACAAGGTGGTGATTCTGATAGCTTTATTTTCACAGTCAGAGGTAGAAATATCAGCTGTATTCTGCTCAGATGCAGGGGACTATTCAGTGCTGTTGAGTCTGTGTAACAGACTAGCCACCTTCTAGCTCAGTTGTGGGGCCTACTGAATCGTACATGTGTTTGACCAGCACTGTTGTGCTAGGTTGGCACAAAAGCCCTGGTCCTTCCCAAACCAACACTTTGCCTATGATTTTAACTCAAATGAGGGCTTTGTTAGTTGGGAAGTGTAATTTGTATATGCATTTGGTCCCTAAGCATATGAAATAAAAACAACTGTGCCCTGGTGCGTATCAAAACATACAGGTGTTTAGGATCATCCCTACAACATGATGGCCAGGTGATGGGAGCAAGATGTGGCGCAGCTAAGACACATCCCTGGGTGAAGTGAGAGTTTTGGAGGAGCTATCTTTTGAGAGCTGACTATGGATGCCACTCATCTGGATGCCCTAGACCCAAGCTGAGAGCTGCTCATACCCAGAGGAGTTTCTCTTCTTCATACACTGGGGTGGTTGACCTCTTTCTTTTGGTTTTAGACAGACTTCTCCTTGGGCTGACAGACAGTGAGGTTACCCAAAGCCCTCCCCTGCTACTGCCTCAGAAACCACTGTTGTTAGGGCCATGTGTGCACAAATATTAACTATAAATATACCTAAATGCAAAATGTCTATCTTTAAGCTGTGCATACTTTCCATATGAATAAATGAAGTGCTGCAGTGTACAGATCTAAGAGTTTTGTGGGAGGGGGTTAACAATTCAAATTAAAGCAATGTTAGTCATCTGTAACTTAACACTGCCAGAGGGTCTCCAAATTGTAAAACTCAATTTCTTTTTCTGTTTGTTTTCAAGATAAACCTGACAGTTTTCAGTCTAAGTTGCTTTCTAATTCCCTAGCCAAAACTGCATACCACTCAAAATTGAGTTTATAGTAGAAGTTACAACTTTTAAATATGAGGCTTTCAGGATGTCTCCATTATACTGCAGTTTTGTTAATTAAAATGAAGAGAAAAAATATATACAATAGGATTGTGCTAATAAAGCATGAAATGAACAGTCTTACCTTAAGACACTTGTCTGGTTTTCCTTATTGCATGAGCAGTTGTCTTTGTCTTCTTCAAAATACACTGAAATTGAGAATTGTTTGTTTATTTTTTTAAAGGAAACTTCACTGTCATTCTGGCATCCTCTGATTTGCCACATAATTGTGTTTAGGCATTTTTGAGCACTAGATGGGAACACAGTGGAGCCTGGTTGAGTCGGTGCTTCATGCTGAATTCAGATTGCCGAGTGCTACAGACTGAATCACTGGAGCTGCTGGATAAATAGTTTTCTTTTTTCTTTTTCTTTTTTTTCTGTGTGCTTTCAGAAGAACTTGTGCTGAAAAATAACTTGTACTTCTCATCTGAAACCTAGAGGGTTTCTCAAATAGGCTGTAAATCTGTAAATCTGAAGTACAATTTGTAGACTCTTAATAGTTATCATAATGTGGAAGCAAAGCTTTTATATCAGTGTACCTACAGCAGGAAAGAAAATGGAATCTTTCACCATGTTTTCTGAATTAAAAATTAAATCATGTAACGGCAGAGGAGATCTAGAAGCTGTAGGTAATATTGAACTCAATTCTTCAAGCATGATATTATGCCCCCAGCAGTAATTTTTTTTTGCATGGTTGTACTAGATATAGCTCCATTCTTCATATGCAATCTGTGCATATATATTTTTTACACAATTCCACAGAACAGAATTAGAGCTCTTATGAAATGGACTGGAATGACCTCAGGTGTTCACAGGGTTGGGGTCTAAAAAATGCAGATCTCTAGACAATGACACCTTCATTAAATGCCATTTAAAATACTATGCTTTGTTATAGTTTAAAGCATTTTGCATTAATGTTAGCATTGTTCCTAAGAATACTGTTTTTTTAAAGAGAAAATAATTCAGCTGTCGGGTTTAAATAAAGAGAAAGTTTATGCAGCAGTCAGTTTGTCTGTGCATTTTCAAGAAATAGAATTCAAAGGTGAGAGCAGAACACTGAGTTCAAACGGGCAGGGTTGCCTGGCACTGAGTTGCCCATGGGACATCTGCCACTGTCAGTAGTCAGCACAGCTTTCAAATGGATCATGAAATCCTTGAAATCAAAGCAGAGGCAAGATGTAAAATACGTTAACTTCTGTCACTTGCATGGCTCAGCGAGACACCACTGTAGAAATATAAAGTAATATTCCGAGTAAACCAAAATGACAGAACATGCATTGCAAAGTGCTGTTCAAGCATATAAAGTGCAATCCAGTCCCTAACTCAGATGAAATATGCTGCTAACTGTTATGAGCATCAGTTCTGTTCCATGGCAGTGTTTGCACAAAAGACCTCCAGCTAAGAAAGGTAAAAAGTTCTGATAACATATCTAAACAAGCCATTAGAGCTAGTAAGGTGAGTTTTTTTGGAGTATAGCTGATCAATCCAACTGAAAATGCTGCTAAAAGGAAACAAAAATATATTTCTTGGTAAGAGTTTCCATAACTGAAGTGATGTTTTTCCAGAGTTGAAATGTATCAGGTTTTTGATAGCCATTATTAGATGAAATACTGTTGTGAGACTTCAGTTCTGAGCTCATCTTGTCTCATTTTGCTAGAATTGAAGGGTGATTTGTTAGGTTGCTGTGATAAGAGCAACACTAGTAATTTTTTGTTGTAGGGCTTAAGATTTTATTGGGTGTTGTGCAAAGGAAACCAAAAAATCTCAATGTATGTTCTCATGTGTATGTTTTTAAAATAAGTAATGATGTACTCAGAGCTTAAACTGGCGTGGGCAGTAAATGGGCATTCCTTTTTTCATGTTGGTGTTTATATAGTATAGGAAAGCAAGTTTTTGTTCTTGTGAAATATTTTAAAATAGTGGTAATAGTTTGGATAAAGATTTTAACCTAAAATATTAAAGGAAAAAAGAAAGAAAATCAGAACTTGTCTACACCTTCACTGATGGTAGCAAGGATTGTATTGCAGTGCTGCTTATACTGCAAACTAGGTGCTGTCTGTTCTGATATCACTATCACATTCCTGCTCTTCAAACTCTTTTCCTACTGCTTTCAGAAACAATACTGTGCCATGTACCTGCAAGTCTGCAATCAGCCAGTCTGAATCTGGGGTCTTCCTCACATGTGTGAGAGTAAGTCTGGTCCTGATCTCCCCTTCCACCCCTGCTACTCCACCTTGCAGTGTCTGATGCATGGCAGTTTTCCATGGCAAGGGTCAATGTGCTTCAGGAACAGAGTGTTAAATTAGCTCAGCAAAAGCTCTGCTGAGCACTTGTGCTGCTGTAAGAGGAAGGAGGGAACATGGTGTGGGAAAGGAGGAGGGTGACCAGGGAAACCTCTTCCTTTCTGGACACTAATGAAGTGAAGCTAGCAAGGTGGGCACAGCTGCAGCTCTTGGTGGTGCTTGGTCACTGCTTCTTCCTCAGCTAAGTCTCCCTTGGACTTCATGCTCTGTGTTAACAGGACTGAAGTCACTGCATTTTAGGATGTCAAGCCCCTGGCTCATACTGTCACAAAATCTTGGTCCTTTGTGGAAGGAGACAGCAAATGAAGCTTTTCTCTGAAACTGCAAGCAAAACACTTCAAGTGGAGTTTCAAAGTCTCTTGAGAGCATCTGAAGTTTTAAATGGGGTGTGCCACATACTATGATGGGAAGTGGATCCAAAATCTCATGCTTCTGGGGCAAGGCATAAAGTCTCTAATCCAGTTACTAGGAAAAGACATAATCATACACATTAAAGACTCTTTTTATGCTACAGACTGTATGACTAACTTGGCTTGACATGTGTGATCGAAGTTTTTGTGTCTCACATAGTATTTTATCTATGCTGTGAGCTGCCTGAGTATTTATCCTTGTCTCTGCAAGGTACTGCTGCAGATTCAGCGTCTCGGCAAGTGCCTGCTCCGTTTGCTGTCACATGTTTGACTATAATGCATCTATACCTTAGACTTGTGCTTTTTATTTCCATAGAGCATTTCCACTTGGTTTCAAGTTTAGATTCTTAGCTAGTGTATCAGACAATACTAACTGGGAGTTTCTACAGGTGTTTTATCAGTGTTTTTCTTTGTGGAGTGAGTGAGACTCTCTGGGCACACCTCTGGGATAAAGATAAAATTTAAAATTGGGAGCCATAACATTTAAGCGAAATTCAAGCTCTTCAAAAAAGGCATTAACAGCAGGAATGATTTGATTTTCAAATCATGTTAGAGGGAAAAGTTTATACAACAAGAACAGAAACAAATCTGTTTGTGCGCTTGTTTAGTTTTGGTTTGTGGTTTGGTTTTTTTTTTCCAGACGTCAGATTCAGGATATCAAATGGATTATTATTGGTTCTTATCTAAGTCTACAAACAGCTGTGAATATATAATGAATACAACAGAGAGATTTCAGTGTTTATTGGTTTACTGGCTTATTGATGCTTCACTTGCTTGTCTTTGGAAGTGCTGCCATTTATGAACGCTTGGCTAATCTCCAAAGACAGTCTAGATTTGTTCCATTTATTGCTCTTCTGAGTTTGCCTTTTGGCAAAAAGTCTCAGATCAGGAGCCATTTGCATATCAAGGCTCACAGGTCTGCTTTGAAAAGCTGCTGGGTCTTGGAAGTCATGAAGCCTCTCACTGTAAATTAAAGGAACAATAATTGAATGTATTAATTCTAATTCTTATTATTTATTTATTTATTTTTCAATAGGCATCCTTAATTTTGCCGTAACTTCTTGTAACTAAGTAGAGATTATTATTGCATGCAGTGTTCTGGCTTTCACTAAGAGGAAGTGCAAGGAAA